>MU161213.1:15689-46775 GCA_015888305.1 Antheraea pernyi | reverse complement strand
TATATATATATTTATTGTATGTCTTATATAATATATATAAATCTTTATATATACATTTCTTCTGTACATGGTCACTAAACTCCTCCTAAACGGCTGGACCGATTTTGAAATTTTGTGTGCGTGTTCCAGTGGATCCGAGACTTGGTTAGATTTACATTTGGACTCGGTAGGTGGCGCTGCGGTTGACTCTCAGGTTTTTTTTTATTATCAAGGCAGGACAACGTCCGCCGGGCCCGCTAGTATATATATATATATAGTATTTGGCACATCGAAATGTTATTTAATATATAAAGTTTTCATGCTATTGATTTTACCATGAAGTGTCAATAGGTGGCGTGGCGTGGTAACGTGCAATTAATGTATTGTTAAAACGGTCACCCTCAAAATAAGTATATGTACCAGCTTATACTTATTACATATTCAAATAACAATAATTTTGCAATAAAAAAACGTCAGTCGACTAAATCTATTTCATGCCAAGCGTCACGAATTGAAAGCCCGCGGCACTAGCGGCAATCAATTATTTTTATGACAACGCTGTCCTTACGTACCCGCTTGCACGCACCATCTCGAAGCTGGCTATATAATCTACGTGAGACCATATCAGCGTCGGAGTTAAATAATCGTGGCCAAAATCGGACAAGAACCTCATCATCTATTAATTATAACAAATAATCATTATAATACAACAATGAATATTTAAGGCGTGCGAAGCTTCGAAAGGAGTGGTTTGAACAGTGGAATGTTTATTCGGCATGTTGCAACGTATTTTATAGAATTCTCGTACATTTTATTAATTTTTCACATTCATTATTCATTTTAAATAATTGGTAACACTGTCAGAAAGAAAATATCGCGAGGACGCTTGAACCTGAGAAATATTCTTGTAGTTCACCGTTCATGGCAAAATATAGAATTCTGGTTTTATTGGAGCTTCAGATCGCCAATACGTTGCGAGCCGGCGTTGATTACGCTCATAACTTCTTTCGAAAAGAGGCCTTTTTTTTTTTACATGGGGAAATCCTACTGGATACGCCACCCTCCCGGGGGAGAGAGTGGGTTATGTCCGACTCGCACGGACTAAAACCCCATGGGTGCCCGCAACCGCCATAATGGGGGACAAGGGATGACGGAGCACTCCGCATGTCGCCCCGACGGCCGGCCCAGAAAGAAGATCCTGGGCCTCCCGCTAAAGAGAGACAGCCTGGCACGCGTAGACTGTCTCCCAGACGGCCGAACCAGTGCAATGGAAAGACGGGCCCCCCGACCCATCTCCCTTGGTCCGGCTTAAGGACGAACGTAGGAGGCGAACCTCCCCACGTCCACCCAACGCCTACGTTGACCTCTGAGGAGGTCGCGCTGCCAGTGGGGCCAAGCGACCTTTCACAGGGGGCGGCCTACAGGTCGCACCCCCCATGAAGTGCTCGGCACTCCTTCCGGCGGCGGCACAAAAAGAGCAGTGCAGCTTGAGAGCAGCACAAGCCGCTGCCTTATGGCCAGATTGCCCACACCGGAAGCAGAGGTCGCTCCGGTCCACCTCCGACGGGCACAAAGCCCGGGTGTGACCCACGCCAAAGCACCTGAAGCAGCGCAAAGGCTTCTGCTCCAGGAGCCGCACGCGAGCCACACACCAGCCCACTAGGAGGCGACCTCCCTCCACCAGCGATCTCGCAGATGCAACAGGCAGCGAGAGGTGCACGCTGCCCATTCCATTGCCGAACGTGCGAATGCTGCCAGCCTTAATTAAAGCCGGCTCGCACCCTGACCTCTGCGCTACAGCCGCGACAACCTCTTCGACCGAGACGGTTTCGTCAAGGTCGACGATGCGAACATCCGCCCTTTTGACCGGCGTGCTGACGCTCACCGCATCCGAGAACACCTCCCGAAGTCTCTCCGCCAGGCGGACAGCGCCCTCTGCGCGTTGAGGACCGGCGACCCGGAGAACCCGGACTCCAGTCATCGTCTTCCTGACGGAGAGGCCCTCTATACCCAGACTACGCAGGTCTATCTCCTGCTTTGCCTTAAGCAACACATCCTTGTATTGCATCCCCTGGGTCTCCGCTGCGGTCTGCAGTGACACGACCACTGCAGACGTGCGCGGTACCGAGGGGAACTTCCTCTTGGGACGGCTCTTGGCAGAAGCAGGAGCTACAGCCTTGGGCGCCGTGGGGGCAGATGGAACCGCCGCCACCGCCGCTTTCTTCTTCCTTTTGCGGCGGGACACTTTGGTCCACGCCGCATCAGGGGCAGTCGGGGCAGGGAGTGGGGCCCAGTCCATTCCCAGGACAGACTCCTGGGAGGGTGGTACGGCCTTCTTCGCCTGTTCGGCTACAGCACGCCGGGCTTGTCGCGCACGAGGAACTTGGTTCGGTCCTTGCGTCTTGCCTGCAGTAGGCCCAGTTGTCACGGTAGTTTTAGGCCGGTCCCCTGCCAGAGGGGGACGCACAGCCTCTACCGGAAACAACCGGTCTTCCAACACGACCAGGCGGGCACTCAACTCCCCAGCGGTTCGCTGAAAGGAGCGCTCCAGTCCCTGGATCGCGCAAACTACCCCAGACTCTCCCCGACGAGGAGGCTCCGGATGGTCCTCCGGTGGGAGCTCAACCACTTCGCCCGTAATGAGCTCCATGGTTGGAGGCTTCGGCGGGGAAGCAGCCAACTCGGCCTTCTCCTTCAAAATCTGTACCTCCGCACCGAGGTTGGCGATCTCCCTGCGAAGGGATCTCACCAACCTTCGAAGGCACAGATTTTCGTCATTGACGGTGCGCGACAGGGCGACCGTCAGCACATCCTGAAGGGTTCTGGCGGACCTCTTCAGTGCCTTAATCATAGGGCCTTGGAGTCGACCCGAACTCTTGCACACCCTATAGATGTTGGCGACTGATTCGGCCGCGATCGACTTCAGATGCTGCGGATCTTGGGCTTCAGTGTCGTGCGGCTCGGCCACCGGACTAAGCCCATCATCCTCCACGTCGACCCACTCATCCTCTGGACGTGACGCCTTAGGCACCACGTATCCCGCGCCATTAGCGTCGTTTGGAGCCAGCTCATGCTCGCGCTTGCGGCTTGAGCTAGGCATTGGCTCCAAAACAACCTTGGCAGTCTTCGCCCCAGCTATAGCTACAGCCTTAGCTGCCTCCGCCGCGTCCATCGTTACAGCAGTCGATACCTTCACTGCCTTGGCAGCGGATCGAGTTTTCCCCCCCCCATCCTTAAAACTAGGTTTAAAATTAATAGAAATTTTCTTCGACATTTTTGTCCCACGAGTATGGGGGAAAGACGGTCCGCCCAGGCAGTGCCCCCTGTACCTGGGTAAGCCTAGCGTAACCCGCCAGAGAGTCGGCCGTTTCTCCGACGGGGGTCGCACTGGCGACGGATCTCCCTATCCGCCACGCATCCCCTCACGGTGCGCCGCCGCTTGGGATTAGGGTAATTTTTATAGAGGTTGTCTTCCTCGTGGTCCGGGCGGTTAAGCCAAGACCCTCGGTCCCGCTTGGAGCCGCGAGACATGACCACGACACTCCAAACGGGATTACGAGTTTGGCGGAGGCAGATACGGCAAAAACGCCGCACCCGCCCGCCCGACGGCAGTGTGAGTGCACGCCGGGCCCGCTAACGCCCCGTCATCCGCCTCCTCTGCTAATCAGAGGAGTGCTCGACAAAGCGTCCCCCCCCTACCAGAGATCAGCCGCCGACCGAGAAGCGGTCGACGTTGCCCGGGGTGCGCCAACGTGGAGGCTCTCTGGCATCGCACCCCTTCGAAAAGAGGCCTATGGCCCTGCAGTGGTTTTCTTATAGGCTGATGTGATGACGATGAAACTTTAGACACAATTATTTAAAGTATGAAGTAATTATAAATTGTAAAACGTTTGGAAAGCCATTGCTAGATGTCTGTATTATCAATGTTAGCTTTGTAAGGCCCTGCAGTGGTTTTCTTATAGGCTGATGTGATGACGATGAAACTTTAGACACAATTATTTAAAGTATGAAGTAATTATAAATTGTAAAACGTTTGGAAAGCCATTGCTATATGTCTGTATTATCAATGTTAGTTTTGTATTAAACTGGATTTCTTAAAAATATATTTGCTTGTATTAATTATATTTTAAACCAATTTATTCTTTCTCATCATAATTTATTAACAAAATTTATTCCCCTTCAAGAGATAAAGTACGTCTTAAGTTATTCAAGTCAAAGAGCTCCAAATTGATTCCAGTAAAACAAAAGGGAAATATGAAAAAAAGGGCTTTGATCTAAGTATTGTGAAATGTTGAGCGAGATAAGACGGAAATTATATAAAAAATAACAACGTAACTGAATTTCTAGTGGAGTTAGCTAAACAAACGATTTTATAGTATTTTGTACATTTGAATACAAAATGAACCAGTAACGCGTACTGACTACAAGAATTACAAATAAAATTACCTTTTACATTGATATATTTTTCAGAGACGCGAAAAACGTAATTTCGTATTTTTTAGGAATAAAAATGATGTCCCCTAGGACGTTCTAGGAATAAATTAAAACACCAAACACAATATAAAACAAGTTATAAACTACGTAAATTCTTTTATATTTATTTGATATAGTGTACTTTTAGAAAATCATAAGAAATGAGCGTTACTTTTTATTCATTGAAACAATAAACACATAAAATGAATTCATTTTACTAACGCTTCTATACACATTCCAATCCAAGTCTAATCCATAGACGTGAAAGACGTTTCTTTTATTAAAATGTTAATAGTATTACAATTCAAACTACTATTAAATACTAATACTTGAAACTTGTAATATTAGTTTAACGAGAGGCGTCTCTAAAAGTTGCATGAAATAAATATGTTATCTTATTTTATTCGAACGATCCTTTTATAATGTTTCAGAATAAGTATTTAAGTCAATTGAAGAACATATATTTGAAGTAAAATATACTTATTTACGATTTCTTCTTTGATACATTTTATTTTGTATAGTTGCAGTAATATCTTCATCTTTTGACATATTTGCATGACACTTTGTCACAAGAATTTTTTAAACACTGGTTTTATACATTAAAAAAAGCAAGATATTAGTATTTAATAACAGTTATTTCAGGAAGTCATGGTCGATTCTGATAAGTATTGAAAATAACTTAAGCAAAACTGAAATTAAGTTTAGTCGTCAATAATATAGGTCACTTAAAAGATATAAATAATCAAGAAGATTTTTTTGTGTTATCACCTGATGTAAAGTGGTCACCGCCGTCCATAGACACAACACCAGGGGAAAAGAGAGGGAGGAGAGAGGGGAGGTGGGCCTCCGGCGCTTTCACTGACCGAACGAAACGCAACAAGCACTGTTGTTACTTCACGTCGTTTTTCTATGAGAAGGTGGTGCTACCCCGGGCGAGCCGACCCATACTGAAACCAGTAATAAGCTTCAGCGTGGCTCTACCACCTACCGTGTACCTTTACATAGAGTTGTGATTAGTAAAGTAGAATTATTAATATAATAATAATAAAATATTTATTGCCCAACAACTTATCCTAGGCGTACATATATTGATAATATAACAATGTTTCTTTCTAATTATGTACTAGATTACACATTGATCTCCACACTAGGCTCGAGGCCTGTCTTGTGGATTTCTACTTCAGGACGATTTGTCTATCCGATTAACAGCGTTTTAACCGGTCCCTCTATAGGTAGGAGCCCGGCGGTCACCTTCCGCCGGGCGGACCGTGGGGGCGGCTCTACAAGGTTGATTAGCTTGAACGATCCCTTGCCGCCCCCACAAAACGGTCTGTCGGTACACCGTGGGGTTTTAGTCCGTGCGAGTCAGACATAACCCACCCTCTCCCCCGGGAGGGTGGCGTATCCATAAGGGATTTCCCCACGTTAAAAAAAAAGAAAAAAAAAGGCTTACATATATTGATAATTTAACAATGTTTCTTTCTAATTATGTACTAGATTACACATTGATCTCCACACTAGGCTCGAGGCCTGTCTTGTGGATTTCTACTTCAGGACGATTTGTCTATCCGATTAACAGCGTTTTAACCGTTTTAATAATAACAGTGATTATTAAGTATAATAACAGAGTATTTCATAGCACGGTTGTAACACGGTTGTCCACAATTTAAAAACGGCGTCACGAGATCGTCTGTATTCGATTATGAAATATCTATTTTATTTCCCACCGTGATAACAAAAAAAAAGACAAATTATATACCTTAACCTTCTTCGTGAATCACTTAATTTTCTGGTGAAAACCGCCTGAAAATCCGATTACTAGTTTTTGAGTTTATCGCGAACAGACGTGGCAGAGGACTTTGTTTTATAATATATTACTAGCTGACCCGCGCAACTTCGTCTGTGCCAAATCGGTTATTACCGGTTCCAATTTCATTTCCAGACAAATCTTTAAAAACCTACAACCCAACTATAGCTACACCTACCGGGTCCAATTATGAATCTAAATTATCCTATATGTAATGCCAAGAAATGTCTTCCCGGTATCCTCGGAGTTGCTCCTCTGGCTTTCACCTCCGCGCCCTATTTACTATTCTCGCAACAACGCAATAATTTTACCGGCTTATAGTTTTTATTTCCCATTATCTTCTAACCAACTCCATCAATTACTGTGATGTAAAAAGTAAACTTTATCTCCATAAAACTTTCATTTTGAATTAGCTATTTGTATTAATAAGAATTTGTAAAGTATACATGAAGCCTGTATCTAATAATTTTAGAAGTTTGTAACTAGTAACTGTAACATTTATTTTCTTTTTCACATAAAGACAATTTTTTTGGCTGACATATTAAACTCAGACATATGATATCTCGTATTTTTTTGTAAAGGTAACAGTAATTAATTGTGCTATGGATTTTATTCCACTATTTAAAATAATTCTAGCAACGCACGCCATACTATAGAATTTTTATAATTTTAACTACCTACATTTATTGTAATCAATTATTGAAAAAATATATACACCAAAATAAAAATTAATCTCATATACCTTTTTAATAGTGAAAAAATTTTCGGATTATATTTTCTGATATAATCGGATCAGTAGGTAGTTCCAGAGAGACCCCGAACACCCAAAATCACAAAACTTCAACTTCCGCGGCCGAAGGCGAATAAAAAACCTAAATTACTTTTTATGAGGTCTGCTATCTACCAGTGAATATCCTGTGAAAATCGGTTCAATCATTTTAGAAATAACAATATGGGCGAAGCTGCGAGCAAATAAAATAGAATATGTCAACCGTTATAATTTCGGCTATCTGCCAGTAAAATTCCCGTTAAAATAGGTCGGTGTACCGACAGACCGTTTTGTGGGGGCGGCAAGGGATCGTTCAAGCTAATCAACCTTGTAGAGCCGCCCCCACGGTCCGCCCGGCGGAAGGTGACCGACCCTAAGGCCGACCCCTGTGGACAGACCGGGTACACACCGCGCCGGACCATTCGCCCGTCGCCGTCTACGTAGGCGACCTCCCTATGCTCGAGGTACGCATCCAGCACCCGCCGCAGATAGGGGGGCACTCCGAAATATCGGAACGCCTCCCGTATCACCCCATGCGGCAGAGTGTTGAAGGCGTTGGCGATGTCAAGGGACACCGCCAAAACCCTCTCCCCCTGGGAGGTCGCCTCAGCCGACAGCAACTTCAGGAGGCACAGGGCGTCCACCGTGGAACGCCCTGCCCGGAAGCCATAGTGCGCGTCCGCCAGATTAGGCCCTACGCCCTCTAGGTGCTGGACGACCCGGGAGGAGATAATCCTCTCCAGCACCTTCCCGGCGTCGTCCTGCAGGACAAGGGGCCGATACGCGGACGCGCAGTCCGAAGGGCGGCCTGCCTTTTCCATAAGGCAGAGCCGCCCAAGCTTCCAGGGCTTCGGGAACTGCCCGACCGAAATACACTGGTCGAACAGCTCCCGAAGCAACCCTCCTAATTGGCCCAAGACGAGGAAAGAAAACGATACCTCGCATATTCGTACCGAAGCTCGATTAACTAAGAACTTCTTCTTTTGTGACAGACTTGACATCAGATGCTGATATGTACTAACATTCACGCAGACTTGTGCTAGCAATGAATGAGATATTTAACTGTTAAGTAGGTAACCAAAATACTATTAATAGCCACGGAGGTACCCGGTGGACCCTTAATAATATAATTAAATAATATACTATTAGTATAATCTGGTCCTAGTAGAAGTTCTACGGGGTGCGCGGATCGTCATTCTGGATCTGCTAGGGGAAGATTTTGAAGACGATTTATATGCTTGAAAGTGCGCAAAAAGTTTGGCAAATAATCTTATTATTATCTTGTGATTTGTCGTGAGGCGTAATTTCACATTATACATATCCACGAGGCTGCTCATTCTGATTGCCAATTGTAGTCACAGTCATGCTACACATATATATTAATCAACAATATATATCAATTAACAATACATATCAATTAACAATATATATCAATTAACAATATACATCAAAGTGGAAGAGTCAACATCGATCTGATGATGCTCCGTGAAGGAACGAAACACGTGTTATCGATTGTCGTGATTACACGTGAATCTGTAACATATTTTAATTAATTTATTGATAATTATTATATTTATATTAATTAATTATATATTGTAAAATTAATATATAGGTGTATCAATGATATATTGATTTGTTTTTTTGTTGCAGTTAGACGTAGTAGTGTTCAACCAATTCCAGGCAGAAGTGCAAACTAGCGTCCACTATAATATTAATTTCCGTTTTTATTATAACTTATTTAAATTTTCTATTTCTGATAGATTCACAAGCAGAATATAAAAGTAATATTAATAAAAAAGCTTAAACCGCTTTCAAAGTCTATTAAATTGAACCAATATTTACAAGAGAAACTAACTTTATTTTTAGTTGAGAATTTCTAAATTGTAAACAAGTTTGTTCCATGTCTTTTACTTTAACATTAGCGAAATCATGTATCAAGTAAAACAGTATTAAATATCATTGGCATTAATTAACTTAAACATGTAATTTATCTGAAGGAGTCATAGTTCAGAAACATAATGGGTCATTGAACTTTGAGATGTTTATGTGTTTTTTGTATTTCATGGCGCCTCAAATGTTACAGTGAGGATAGTTAGAATAAACTAACTGCCTGCCTCGGTTTTGCTCGGGGGTTCTAACAAAGAAAATGATACCAAATCTTCCATTTACACTACGACCATGTAATAAAATAAAATGGGCACTGCACAATTAAACATCAATTTGTCAATTTTGTCAATATTTTTGTAAAAGTAACAAAATATCTCGCAGTTCCAATGCCATTATTTGGTTAGTATAACGCACGACTATATATATTGTTACAATCTTTATAGAAACACAGGATATAAGAACACTGAAGATATTTTAAATAAAGATTATTAAATAATCGTGGCCAAAATCGGACAAGAACCTCATCATCTATTAATTATAATAAATAACCATTATAATACAACAATGAATATTTAAGGCGTGCGAAGCTTCGAAAGGAGTGGTTTGAACAGTGGAATGTTTATTCGGCATGTTGTAATGTATTTTCTAGAATTCGCGTGCATTTTGTTAATTGTTCACATTCATTATTCATTTTAAATAATTGGTAACACTGTCAGAAAAAAAATATCGCGAGGAAGCTTGGACCTGAGAAATATTCTTGTAGTTCACCGTTCATGGCAAAATATAGAATTCTGGTTTTATTGGAGTTTCAGATCGCCAATACGTTGTGAGCCGGCGTTGATTACGCCCATAACTTCTTTCGAAAAGAGGCCTAAGGCCCTGCAGTGGTTTTCTTATAGGCTGATGTGATGACGATGAAACTTTAGACACAATTATTTAAAGTATGAAGTAATTTTAAATTGTAAAACGTTTGGAAAGCCATTGCTATATGTCTGTATTATCAATGTTAGTTTTGTATTAAACTGGATTTCTTAAAAATATATTTGCTTGTATTAATTATATTTTAAACCAATTTATTCTTTCTCATCATAATTTATTAACAAAATTTATTCCCCTTCAAGAGATAAAGTACGTCTTAAGTTATTCAAGTCAAAGAGCTCCAAATTGATTCCAGTAAAACAAAAGGGAAATATGAAAAAAAGGGCTTTGATCTAAGTATTGTGAAATGTTGAGCGAGATAAGACGGAAATTATATAAAAAATAACAACGTAACTGAATTTCTAGTGGAGTTAGCTAAACAAACGATTTTATAGTATTTTGTACATTTGAATACAAAATGAACCAGTAACGCGTACTGACTACAAGAATTACAAATAAAATTACCTTTTACATTGATATATTTTTCAGAGACGCGAAAAACGTAATTTCGTATTTTTTAGGAATAAAAATGATGTCCCCTAGGACGTTCTAGGAATAAATTAAAACACCAAACACAATATAAAACAAGTTATAAACTACGTAAATTCTTTTATATTTATTTGATATAGTGTACTTTTAGAAAATCATAAGAAATGAGCGTTACTTTTTATTCATTGAAACAATAAACACATAAAATGAATTCATTTTACTAACGCTTCTATACACATTCCAATCCAAGTCTAATCCATAGACGTGAAAGACGTTTCTTTTATTAAAATGTTAATAGTATTACAATTCAAACTACTATTAAATACTAATACTTGAAACTTGTAATATTAGTTTAACGAGAGGCGTCTCTAAAAGTTGCATGAAATAAATATGTTATCTTATTTTATTCGAACGATCCTTTTATAATGTTTCAGAATAAGTATTTAAGTCAATTGAAGAACATATATTTGAAGTAAAATATACTTATTTACGATTTCTTCTTTGATACATTTTATTTTGTATAGTTGCAGTAATATCTTCATCTTTTGACATATTTGCATGACACTTTGTCACAAGAATTTTTTAAACACTGGTTTTATACATTAAAAAAAGCAAGATATTAGTATTTAATAACAGTTATTTCAGGAAGTCATGGTCGATTCTGATAAGTAGACTCCGCCGCACTCAGGCTGCCGGCCAAGGCCCGGTCAAATGACCCGTCAGCCTCCCCCATCCCCCAAAAAAAAAAAAATGTGTTCTATCGTGTCTTCTCGATGAAACATATCTGCTTAAAGGACATGTATCCCGTGATGTAAACATATTAAGAAAAGGACAAAGTCTTTTTTTTTGCTTTTTGGCAACCAATGTTCTCAATTGCAGTTAATTAATGTCAAAACTGAGTGATTAATTATCACAAAGCGTCTTGTGATAACTAAATTGGCCTCCAATGCTCCAAAATCCTAGCAAAATGGTGGCGTCCACATAAAAAATTGCGATAAGATTAACAGCTTCATTACCCTGGACCCCACTATGGCCTCGTATCCATGCCTCGTATCCAACAATAACATTAATACAAATTGAATTGATTAATTGTGATAACTGATATTTCATTGAAATATGTCAAACATGTCAAAACAATATCAAACGTAGTGTAAAAAGTTTCAATAAGAAGAAAAAGCCGTTTCTGTCTTGAAGACAAACAATTTTATTGATTAAAAAAACATGTATATATACACATAAATTTTGTTGGCCAAGAACCATCTCGGGCGTCCACAGAACACAAACAGAGTATATATAGTCTTTTGCTACTTTATTTAATAAAATAAAATAAAAAGCCTTTTATTTCTTGCAAAATGTACATAAAGAAATCTAGAAACTTAAACTTAATTCGTTATAACTCTTATTAAGCAAGAACCACCCCTCTGTGGGTGAAGGCCTCCTCCAAAGACTCCAAAGACTGTTCTCTATCCTGTGCAGTTTCCATCCACCTCGGGCCAGCCGTTTTTATTACATCATCCATCCATCTCGTAAGCGGTCTCCCTCTTTTCCGTTTTCCAATTGGACCTTTCCACCGTGTCACCCGCTTGGTCCATCGCTCCTCATTCAATCTTGCCACATGGCCTGCCCACTTCCATTTTAGTTTTAGAGCAAGATTTAAAGTGTCGGTAGCTTTAGATATATCTCTTATTTTGGTATGTCTTATTTTGTTTTATTATTATTTTTTACTTTATACTACTATTCTACTTTATATACTATATGTTATATATAGTATTTTCAGTAAATCTATTACAACTAACTGCTCACATAAAATGTATGGTTCTCCTTAAACAACTAAGTACAGTACCCGGCTTTTGATTTTGCACCTCGGGAAAAAGATCTCGATAGTCGGATAGAAGTTCGGCTTCATATAACGCTATCTGTGTATATCGGGGTTATTGCGAATTTACAAAATCGAAGTTGGACTTCTCACTCTTCTGCCAAATGCACCAAATCAAATGCAGGGTAATGCCATTTACTTGTTATATAAGTAAATGGCATTAGACTTTATTTCATGACATCTTTTTGAACTATAATATTGAGAATTAATTAGTTGTAATCTAGCTGAGGTTCATCCTGATTTATAGTTATATCAGTTTCATTAATGAACACCTAAAGTAGTTTTTATTATGAAAGTTTAACATGGAATTTTCATTTAAGTCTAATGATTTTAATTAGATATCAACATTTTCTTCAACCTTCAAGTAGTGTCGACATAGATTCCTCTTCCTCTATCAAATTCATAGACGCATCCTACATAATTATTGAAGTGAAACTTCTAATGCGACTTCCAACAAGGTTGCGTTAAACGTTTAACGCTACCATGGAGGGGGTATGAAAGCACTTTGCGTTAAACGCTCCTGGGGAGGGGAATATAAAGAGATAGAGCGAGAAAAATAATCAATCATTTCGTATCTTACTTTAGTTATCATAATCCCATTGTAAATGCTATAGATTTGGATATTTCTCCACTCGAAAATGATAATTAAAAGATGAGATCAATTGTGAATTGTAAGCAATGTTAATAAAGTTTATCTTAAAGAAACAATATGATTTTACTAAAAATCAAAGAAATTCCTTCCTATTTTCATTTCCACATTAGGAAGTTTCACTTCTTCAACGCGGAGGGACTCCACGCACTATTTTTTTAAATGATTACTCCTAATAATAAGTAATATTTTTTATTAACTAAATACTTAGTAAAGTTGTGGTATGTAAGTACATACCATACCAATAAGTGATTGCCCAATATCAAATTAAAAATCATATAAGGTCGTCGACTCCAAGATCAAATTAGTTTAATACGTTTAGATTCCATTTTCAAATTTAGAAATGTAATTTTATTTTTCATTCTCTTTATGATTGTAAATTATCTAAACTAAATCACAGACCAAAATAATAAAAACAAATTTATCGCTTACTTTTAACTCATGGAGCACGATAAAGATTTTTAATGTTACACAATTATTTACATTATAATACTAAGAGTTCTAGTGTCATAGTATATTTTGGGAAAATCTCATTTTAAATCTGCGAGATTGCTTCGCTGTAGGTTAGTGTTCGAAGACCCGGCTACCAGAGCGAGGCAATCTCATTAAACTGACGACGAATAAACAAGATTATTCTCCGGTTCAATGTCTCGTCCCAACCAAGATTAAGGACTCTGTAGGTCAGTTTTTTTTACTCAATTTCTTTTATAGTACACTTCTAGAAAAAATATTGCGGTATGGATTCAACGTATTTCTTTCTTTATAGAATATTTTTTGTTGACGTTGGAAATCTCGTAACAAGTTTGTTGAGGCTTCTTCTAAAGAAGTTTTAATACGATTGCGCTGTCTGGACAGACCAAAGCTATTCGCGTCACTGGAGTATAGTTAGTCTTTGAAATTGTGTTAAGCCACTGAAGTTTAGCCGGAGTTTGAGGGTTTTTTTTTCATATTATTTTCTTGATATGTATATTGAAATTATAAGTCTCTAATGAGACTATATTCAGCCTAATGCTAAACGTACTTATTCTTGTTTATTTTGACCACAAATCCATGTATTTAAATATTATTCTGACATTTTCAAATGGATTATATAATTAATATTTTTTGGTGAATTATTATATGAAAGAAATTGTGATTCCTTCTTAGATTTTTTCACGCAGTTTGTCTAGTATGTTTAAATTCATTTTCAAAGTTTTTTTTTCTACTTCTGCTTAATAATCAAATTATATTATGAAAAATCCAATATGAGTGCAAAAAACGCAGGCTTATACATCTATCTATACTTATAATAAAAACGAAGTGCCTGTATGCTTAAAATAAAAAAAATACTGTAAGGGTATTTTTACCAAACCATTTCGTATGGGTATGAAAATCCAATTTTTTAAATTTTTGTCGGTCTGACTGTCTGTTTGTTCCGGGTAATTTCCGAAGCGGCTGGATCGATTTTGACGGGAATTTTACTGGCAGATAGCTGAAATTACAGCGAGTTACTTATGCTAAATTAGAATAGCTGTTAACCGCGGCTTCGTCCGCAATGTTATCTCCAAAAGAGCTGAACCAATTTTCACGGGACTTTTACCGGCAGATAGAGGACAGCATAACAAGTAATTTAGTTTATTTTAATTTAGATTAGCTGTTAACGTGGCTTCCCCCGCAGTGCCATCTCCAAAACGGTTCAATGGGTTATTACGGGATGTTCACTGGCATATAGCAGACATTGCAAATGTAATTTAATCTATTTTAATTTAGACTAGCTGTTAACCATAGCTTTACCCATATGGCTATCTCCAAAATGGTTGGACCGATTTTCACGGGACTTCCACTGGCATATAACTGACTATATCAGAAGTAATTTACGTTATTCTATTTTAGACCAGCTGTTACCCGCGACTTCGTCCACATGAAATTTAGCAAAAACATGTTGTTCACTTTAAACATGTGCGTAAGACGGCCATTATACTGGACTCCAAGAATAAATATAATTAAAATTCATATATCCCTATCTATGCATGTAATTTGAATTATATTGTGTTTTTGTTCATTTTGGCGGCCATTTTGTTTTATTTACCGCGCTTTCGTCTACATAACTCAGTAACCATAGTAACATATAAGAATATTGTATCGAGTTCAATGAGCACTATTTAAATTGTCGAATATTACTAACTACTTAAACGGTTATAAAGTCTTATATCTTGATTTGTATTTATGCAAGATTTCAAGACGTCAGCTAATTCATTGGTTAGCATTCAACATTATAATTATTAATATTAAATGTGAAGGTAGAAGGGGTCTTTCTAATAAGATATTAACCATAAATGTATTACTTATTGACAATATTCGCATATTATATCATTATAATAACATTTTTAAGTCATTGTTTCATTAGTTCCTTAAACAGTGTAAGTGAGCACTGAGGTAGTTATATAGTAGGTTAAGGTTCCAAATATGTTGCTGATGATACCTAAACCTCATTTGACACAGTGTTATGATTAGAATTGCATTAAGGAGTTTCCGACGTAACCCGATACCTAGAAGCCTCGAAATATTAGAGGAGAAAATAAACACAACAAAGAAATTCATGAAAGAGGCCAAAACAAAAAGATGATGAAAAGATGGATGAAGGGACATTTTAAAGCTAGGCTTATAGAGTCACAGAATAATGTTCAAAGCTTGTTAAACTCTCTTGCACCAGACTCAGCCATGAATCGGGTTCCAAATTTTGTTTCCACTAATGATCTGCTTGAAATTAGTTTCAAAATGACAGAACTTAATAATACTTTAAAGAAGAAACACTGCGCCTGGGGAAGATGACATCTCTTACTCAATGATTTATAATGTACCAAACAATGCTAAAGAGTATCTATTAGATATTTACAATAACATTTTCCTAGCTAATTATGTTCCTATTCAGTGACGAAGTATCAAAATTATCGCGATTCCCAAAAGTATTAATACAAGTGGAAATCTCAGGCCAATATCATTGTTATCTTGTTTGTGTAATTTTTTATGTTTTATTGTATAAGAGACATGAAAAATATTTTTTTTTCTATTTACGAGTGGGTTCCAAAGAGGACAGTCTGGCAAAGATTTTCTAACAAGACTTGTGAGCTATAATCAAATAGGTTATTCCAAAAATATTTCGACAGTGGGTTGCTATATGGGCATTGAAAACGCTTACAACAGTGTTTTAACAGAAAAGGTTGTCGCTATTCTCGATGAACTAGGAGTAGGTAGTAAAATGTGTAACTATTTGTGGTCTTTCCTGAGCGAAAGACATTTAGAAATTACCACTAATGACGGAAGTAAGAGTTTGATTCGATGGACAAGCAGATGCTTGGCGCAGGGAGATGCTCTCTCTCCCGTTCTTTTTAATTTAGTTACTCATAAAATTTGTCATACTATACAAAGTACATGTGCGGTACAATATGCTAATGCTTGTGCTATATGTAATGGATAGTAATATAAAGCTGAGTCAATTTAAATGCAAACTGCAATAGATACCATGATACAAGTTTTGATGGAATTAGGATTACTAGTGGGCGCCCAGAGGTCGACATTCGACCATAGTTCATTGATTTATTAAAGTTTGAATTTTATTAGGGTTAATATCATTGTTGAATGTAGAATGAAAAAGGGTAATTGGAACGTAAGAGTAAAATAATACATACAGTCGAGTATTGCAACCTCTTTCGCAACCTTTTTTGAAGTTCTTTATTGACGTATGTCAAATTGTCTTTTTTATTTACTAGTTTTTGGCGGGATTTTGGTCTGTCATGTAGTCGATTTTATATTTTATTCATAATCTTGTGTTACTTGACTCTATATTGTGTAAAATTGGTGGTGTTTTATGTAATATAGTTTGTTTATTGTGCATAAGTGAAGTGAATGGAAAATAATACCACGGACCATGAATTCTGAGATGCCACAAAAACTCCATGGAAAGTTCTAACAAGAGAGCCATCATCTTGTTGGAACATTGAATTAACTATTCGACAATGGAAATTAACAAACACTCTGGGTGAGAGAAATGAAATAATTCAGACAAAGAAGATAGTACGCTACTATTAACAAATAGATTAAGATAAAAAGATGGATAAAAGAATATATTATAGAAGATTTGGCGTTTCTGCCTTCACATTAATTTGGACATAGAAAAGATTTGGCGCGTATGCCTTTACATTAACTTGGACATAGGAGAAAACGGACTAAAGAATACATAAGAACTACCTATATTGGCAACTTCAAAATTAAAAGATGATTTTTTTAAATGTACGAAATATTATAAAGAAGATTTGGCGATTAGGCCTTTAAAGAATACATAAGAACTACCCATGGAAGAAAGAGAAGTCTTTACTCCGTGAGAACTACCTATATTGACAACTTCAGAATTGGCAGTATGGATTAATTCCTTCGCCTGTCCTATTGGACGAATATTATTACTACTACTTTTTTATTTACATGGGTGTATATATTGTGTAAAATTGAAGTAGTAGTATTAGTAATGCATATTTTAATTAATTTAATGTACTTGTAATGCATTTTATATAAAATAAATAGCTAGCTTTCTGCACTTCTCCTCCATATAAACTTTAACTATGCCAAATTTCACGTTCATCCTTTCGCGCAATTCCGTTAAAAAGGGATACAGATTTTAGGCTTCACGTATTAATTAGGATTATGTACTTCTAATAATAAACGTAAATATATGATTTTTACTAGAGGGTGGAAGAAACAGGAAATTACATTAAAAATAAATGATAGTGTATTGCAGAAAACGGATAATATGAAATATCTAGGAATGTGGCTCGAGAAATAATTACTATGGAATAGACATGTTAATGAAGTGGTCAAAAATGTAATAAACTTTTTAAATTTATTAATAGTTCTAGTAGGGCCTGCTTGGGGAATGAGTCAAAAGCATATGCGTCGATTATACATAGCATTAATACGAAGCAGACTTGATTACAGCAGCTTCTTATACAGAAATTGTGCTAAGGTGCATATGTATAAACTTGAGAAAATTCAAAATATGGTTCTCAGAATTGTAGAAGGTTTTATCAAAACTACTCCTATTCATGTTATGGAGAGTGAACTAGCCATTATACCATGAAATATAAGAATCCAATTTTTTGCGAATAAATACTGATTAAAAATCTGTATCTAATAATGTAACAGGCGATATAATTGCTGAGCTTCAAGGACTTTGCCAACTGAGGTACTGGGAAAGAAAGAACAAACCTTTACTTTGTTTAACATATAAGAAAACACAAAAATTTAAAATTGATTCTAACAATATTTTAGAAAGGTATAATTTAGATATATGGATTTCGTATATAAATATTAGAAGTATAGTTAAAATAAATATAGATTTTATTAAGCCTTACAAAAATCAATTAAATGTAGTTTCTGCCAAATATGACATTGAAAAAGAATTGAAAATAAAATATGAAGGAAATTATATACTGATGGTTCTAAAAATAATAACAGCGTAGGAATGGCTCACTATGACGCTAATAAAGATATTACTGCTGGTTATAAAATAAATGAATATATGTCAATTATGACATTGGAACTCTATGCAATAGCAGAAGCAATAGCATATGACATTAAAAGTAAAATTAAAAGAGTTGTGATTTTAACGAACAGCAGAAGTGCACTTCAGCACCTGATTCGATGTGCCACTGGCCATAAAGGCGTATCAGTAGCATATATTATTTTTAACCATATTTTTAAGCAACAGTTTGACAATCAGTCAATGATTTTTCAATGGATTCCTTCGCATGTTTGCATTAAGGGGAATGAAGGGGCTGACTGTATTGCAAAATTAGGATCGACGCACGGTACATTAAAAGAGGTTAAAATTAATTATTGGGAAATACTGCCAAAATTGAAAGGAAAATTTTATAATCATTGGAAAGAATATTTTGATGAAATAAGTAAGGAAAAAGGTATCTGGTATAAAACAACAAAGTGTCAGCCTCTTCATATACCTTGGTTTAATATGAATGTGATTTAAACCGACAATATGTTAAGGTAGCTTTAAGATTCCGTTCGGGGCACTATCCATCGAGAAGTTTTGCATACCTAATGAGGAAAGCGGAATCTTCTAATTGCGATGTATGCAGAACAATTGAGGATGTGCATCGCTTGATGACGGAGTGTGCTAAGAACCGCAGCGAAAGAGAGTCGCTGGTGAGTAGTATGAAAAGTAGTTGCCAGAACATAGGTATTTGTCACAGCATCTTGGCTGAACCCTGTTCGGGTGATGCTGTATGTATGACCTGGTAATGATACCTCATCAGTTACTCTCATATGATAGAGCTAGAAGGATTGGGAAACAATGGGCCTGATATGTTCTGTGGAATAAAAAACAGCGTTATTATTTATATATATAACTAGCTGACCCGTGCGACTTTGTCTGCACTAAATCGGTTATTACCGTATCAATTATACTTAAACGCGAAAAATCTAAATAAATCTCAAAACCCGATTGCAGCGATACCTACTGTTTCAAATTGTGAATCCCAATTATCTAGGAACTCACTCAAACATACATATACCCGGTTGGTATGTGAGAAATATTTTAAAATAAGCTTAGAACCCGTTCGCTGCAACACCTACCGGGTCCAATTAAGATAAAAACTAACCTACATATATTGCCGACAAATGTCTTCCCAGTACGTTGTCCCAGTACCTTCTGTCCCAATAAGCCTACAACCCGTTCGTAACATCATCTACCGGGTTCAATTAAAATAAAAACTAACCTCCGTATATTGCCGGTAATGTAAAAAAAGCTTGAGATACTATTATACAGTCAGTATAGTTTACATTATAAAATATCAAGTTGATAGACTTAAATTGTAATTTAAACGATAAAATATATTCATAAAATAAACAATGATAAATTAAACATTGAATGACATCATAACTATATTCAACTTGTATTAAAACTTTTTCACACTACATTGTATTAAAGAAAAATATAAATATTAAAAGATGTCACTTGCCTGTGACTATTTGTCTAAGAGCTAGGCAACGGTTTCGACAGCGAATTGGCTGCCGGTAAACCTTTACAGGCAAAAATATTGAACTTTATATAATTTTAGAATGTGTCACCAAGCACCCGCTGATGTGTTCCGGCACACGCACTTAACCAGTTCCTCTGGTTGTAACGTGATTACCGTCTTAGAGTACATAGTTATTTAACAGCCTTCATTCCGATATACACGTATTCATTTGTGAATCATGCAATTTCGATTGTATGGTTCACAAATGTATATATGTATGAATAGCTTAGAATAGTTAGCTAGGACAGACGCGTCTTTTTCCAGGTAACAGCCCAAGCCGAGGTGTGCGTGCACCCTTGTGTATGTTACCTAAAGCCCAAATCGGTTGTGTGCCTTAAGCGCCAACCTTAGTAGTCCGGTGAAGCTGTGAAGACCCTGCCGGGTCAATAGCGTAGTCAGTTCGAGGAAAAAAAAAGAGAAGCGAATCACTATGGCGGGCTTTTCCGCCATTGTTAATGTCTACGTCAAGCCACCCGGGGAACCACAATTGACCTGCGATACCGCGCTATTGACTTTATCGGCAGTGTTACTAATGACCTCGAACGCTATTGATCGGCTATTCATTATTCATCTCGGTGTGAGACTACATTGGTGGGAGTTCAGCATATAAAGGGCAAGATGTCGCTGATCTGCACGCACTCCTATGTGGAAGTTATTGTAAGGCGAAGCTCTGGCCAAATGAATAGTGACAGTATCAACGAAGTGTTTATTGGCAATCCTGACTGCCACGTCGGTTTTCTGTGAGAGGGTGGTACTACCCCGGGCGAGCCAACCCATTCATCCTGAAACCAGTAATAGCTTCAGCGTGACTCTACCCCCTACCAAAACTTATGTATAGAATAATTTAGCTATAGCTCTAGCTTAGCGCAACACTGACTTTATAATAAAGACTAGCTGACCCGTGCAACTTCGTCTGCACCAAAACGGTTATCACCGGTTTCGATTGTACTTTTAAACGCGAAAAATCGAAATAAATCTCAAAACCCGATTGCAGCGATACCTACTGTTACAAATTATGAATCCCAACTATCCAGGGACTCACTCAAACATATACCCAGTTAGTATGTGAGAAATATTTTAAAATATGCTTAGAACCCGTTCGCAGCATCACCTACCAAGTCCAATTAAGATAACAAATAACCTACATATATTGCCGATAAATGTCTTCCCAGTACGTTGTCCCAGTAACTTCTGGCCCAATAAGCCTACAACCCGTTCGTAACAGCATCTACCGGGTTCAATTAAAATAAAAACTAACCTACGTATATTGGCAGTAATGTAAAAAAAGCTTGAGAGGTCCATGGACCTCCAGTTGGAACGTAGTTCCTTTCCCTTTTTTGTAGGCGTTTACTATACGCTCAGTATAGTTTACATTATAAAATATCAAGTTGATAGAGTTAAATTGTAATTTAAACGTTAAAATATATTCATAAAATAAATAATGATAAATTAAACACTGAATGACATCATAACTATTTTCAACTTGTATTAAAACTTTTTCACACTACATTGTATTAAAGAAAAACATAAATATTAAAAAGATATGAGCAACATGTGTCATCTGTCACTTGCCTGTGACTATTTGTCTAAGAGCTAGGCAACGGTTTCGACAGCGAATTGGCTGCCGGTAAACCTTTACAGGCAAAAATATTGAACTTTATATAATTTTAGAATGTTTTGTTTTTCACTAACTTTTAAACGCTACTAAAACGTGAATTTATTATTGCCAGACATTTTTGATATTAACAATAATGTGCCCGATGCAATTTTTTGTAAATAAAGAAGTATGTTCAAACCATGTTAAGATATCTGTAATTTTATTGAAGTTATATTTCTTTTGGCGCGTTAGGGAAAAATGATGAGAGTAAATTTTTACGATGAACGCGCACACCGTAACAAAAAAATGATGAGAGTAAATTTTTACGATGAACGCGCACACCGTAACAAAAAAATGATGAGAGTAAATTTTTACGATGAACGCGCACACCGTAACAAAAAAATGATGAGAGTAAATTTTTACGATGAACGCGCACACCGTAACAAAAAAATGATGAGAGTAAATTTTTACGTTGCGCGCACACACCGTCACGAAAAACCGACACCCTGAAGTTAGCTATAGTCAACATTTTGTTTCTTTGTATTTGTTGTTTGTATTTCTTTATATTAAAACTTTCATTGTATTAAATACCTTTTTTTTATTGTTAGTGTCGTTTTTTCTACAAACGTAGAATAAGGCGCAAGATAAAATTTTTGAAAAGATTTTTACTTGTTACGCCAAAGAAGTATAACTTCTAATGCGTGTACATAAGTACACACACACACACACTTTTTTTAATATTATTTTATTTCAACATAAAAAAGGGTAAATTAAAAATATAATGTATTTTTTTATGTCATAGGAGGCAAACGGACAGGTGGGTCACCTGGTGTTAAGTAATAACTACCGTCCATAGACACTTGCAACACCAGGAGAGTCGTAAGTGCCTTGCCAACCTGTGTTGGAGGGGGAGGAAGCGGAAGGGGAGAGGAGGAAGGGGAAGAGAGGTGGGCCTCTCCGGTGCTCTCACTAATCGAACGAAACGCACTAATGCAAGCATTGTTACTTCCCGTCGGCTTTTTGTTAGAGGGTGGTACTACCCCGGGCGAGCCGACCCATTCATCCTGAAACCAGTAATAGCTTCAGCGTGGCTCTACCCCCTACCAAAACCATGGACGGTGGTGATCACTTAGCATCAGGTGGCCCACCTGTTAGTGTGCCTCCTATAATGATTAAAAAAGTCAGACCGATTTATTTTTATAAAAATAATATGTATATAGAATAACTTAGCTACAGTTAACAGAATAACAACTATAACGTAACAACAATAGCGTACAGAATAACAACTTTAGTTTAGTGCAGCACTGCCTGCACGATAAAGATAGCGATAATTGTGGCAGCGTATGTTATCGAGGCATGTATTTAAGATGGCGTCGTTAATAAAATGAAATATGTTCTCTACAATGGAAAATTTCTTTTCTTTCGTTATCCTGGAGAACCCCTTACGTTTTATGGGACAAAATGTAACCTTGTAGTATTAGTTATTACTGTGTCGTTTTGTTAAAATCGGTTCAGTACTTTCAGCGTGATGCGTATTCAGAGGGACAGACAGACAGACAGACAAAAATTTTAAAAGGGTTATTTTTGGCTTCTATATCGACAACAAAGCCTACCCCGATCAAAATTTTCAAAAAATATTTAATGTACAGATTTAGTAGCCCTGCTACAGTTTTATTATAATATAGATATACGTTACAATTTACTGTAAGTGGCGTGCGTATCGTACTTACAATTGCTTTTAAAGAGCATTTCTATAATTGTAGATAGTGTCAGTCTCTTAATACAATTAAAATAAACGCGTGCGGTCCTGCGGGTTCATCTAGTTAAAAATAAAAATACTACATGATGACCCAATTTGAATCTGGTAAACACTTCACATTAACATATTTTATGAAGATGTGCACGATATCTATGTTCTGTTGTTATGACCAAAAAGGTTATTTGAATAATTATGTTAATACTGCACGTAAATACACTAACTGTTTTATTAAAAACATAAGATTTTTATAAAATAGTGTAACTCAAAAAGTTTCTCTGCAGAAATATTTAATACGCAATGGTTAAATCTCAAAGCATTTTTATCTTAACTGAGCGCTTTAATTTAAATATTGTTGATGTGATTAAAAATGTTATTTATTTGTAACTGAAAAGTTTCTATGCTATTAATTTATATGATATTTTTTCCTATTATGTTCTATTTAGCTTTGGCACTAAGTAAAAAAAGTAAGTAATAAAAAATAGGTTTTAAAATACTTCTAAAAGTTGGACTACCTGTTTTCAATAACACATTATGATTAATTATCTGAATTTTCTTTTAAAATCATTGCTTTTATGGGATCTCTTACCCGGTCCTTATAGCTAAATTTTTTAATCAAAATTTTATTAATCACGTATTTAATCAGCTGAAGTACACGCCATTATTGTTGGTACAGTTTTTCCAATTGTATTGGACGCCTGTGTTAAAGAAGTCCTGGGGACAAGAATCGATTGAACCTTAAAGGCAATTTTCACTTTTACCTTGTATAAAATTATTAAAATTCTGAAAATGGTGGATGGAGATACGGAGTACTTCCAGTCGTTACTTAAATAGTTTTGAAAAGGACCGTATCGGGAAAACTTAATTCGGATGGCTTACAGCAGACCAACGGCCGTAGCTGGTATTGACTAACAGCTCACTTGTACATACAGGAACCCGATGGATGTAGCCTATGCACTGAGTCAAGTATACGACGGTATATACTCACCGAAACCGATAGTGAGATCTCTGAGCATCAAGGGCTATCAGGGCGAACAAATATCCTCACACAACCCCGACACTCTCTTCCTGGTACACACACAAGAAGAGAAAAAACAACACTAGGGGAGTCGCAAGTGCGTTGCCAGCCTGTGTTTGGGTGGAAAGGGGAAAGGGGGTGGGAGAGAACGATACGCTACATTGCAAGCACTGTTACTTCACGTCGGTGTTTATGTTAGAAGGTGGTATTACCCCGGACGAGCCGACCCATTTATGCTGACACCAGTAATAGCTACAACGCGGCTCTACAACCTACAGCACCTACCATGCTTCCTCTAGAATAGTACTTTTTCCTGGTACCTTATAGCCTTTACTGTACCTCTGACAACGACTATCAAAAATGTCATAAAGATCAATGGAGTAATTATGGTATTTAGTATTGTAAGGCTTTTCGACCGGAATGAAACCGCCATAAAGGCAATAACGTCTTTAAAAAAAATGCGTCATAAAATAGTTAAACGAAATCATAAAAATAAAGAAATAAATATATATTAAAAAAATTAAAAAAAAACACCCAATAGATGCTCACAGATACGATTTTTAACTTACACATTAAATAAAACGATAACAACAAAATGGTGCGGACCGAGAGTCTGCAGAGAAGAAGAAAAAAAAAACGGTCCGTATTAAGGTGTGTGTACAAGTATGGTCGTAAAAAGAGGGCTACAATAACTGGAGATTTTCGTTTATTTGACAGTAAGCCTATTTGTGTCAAGTCTAAAGAAGTTCGAATGAACGATACCTACATTTTGACTCAATCTGTGTTTAGGTCATGATTTGGTTACCTCCTCTGTATGTAACTGGTGCGACGGACTTTTTTTGATTGTCATATATTATTCACTTTTCATCACAATCCATTGGAGAAGCTTCCATCATCATCATGCAAGTTAGTAGGTCTCTTCCCGAAGGAAGGTATGAACATAATCACCACGACAGTCCATGAGGTATTAGCGATTTTAAATTCCAATACTGTAATACTGCAAGAATATTTCGCAGGTTTAGGTTTTTGAAGTTATTCTTCTTTTGGTGCGTTAGGGAAAAATGGTGAGGGTAAATTTTTACGATGCACGCGCACACCGTCACGGAAAACCGACGCCCTGAAGTTAGAGTGCTTTTTGCAGACGATACTTCTCTAATATTTAAAGTGAAAAGGATAGATTCAGAGGTCGGGCATCTGAATAATACTTTAAGTGAAATTTGTCATTGGTTTGCGTTAAATAACCTATTGCTAAATGCAGATAAAACGAAATGTATAAGATTTAAATTACCCAATGTTAGACAGGTTGATAGTAGAATCAAGATCGAAGGGAATTTAGTAGGGTTAGTTGACAATACTGTATTCTTGGGAATTACATTAGATTCTAAATTACAATGGGGCCCTCACATTAAAAAACTGGGGAGCAGATTAAGTTCCGCTGCATTCGCAATACGTAAGATTCGCCAGCTTACAGATATTGCCACTGCTAGGTTAGTTTACTTCGCTTACTTCCATAGCTTAATGTCTTATGGCATTCTGCTATGGGGTACGGCTGCTGAGGTAGACACGATATTTTTATTACAAAAACGGGCAGTTCGGGCAATATATAATATGGGACCTCGCGAATCATTAAAAACGAAATTCCAGGAATTCGGTATCTTAACTCTGCCCTCCCAATACATTCTTGATAATTTAATGTATGTCCGGAAAAACTTTGAGAAACTGAATTTAGTTAAAGACCGGCATAATCTAAATACTAGAAACTGTAATAAACTGGTGGTCCCATGTTTCAGACTTAGCAAAACCAGTAATAGTTTTTTAGGTAATAGTGTTAGGTTCTACAATAAAGTCCCAAAGCATGTTACCGATTTGCCGGACTGTAAATTTAAGCGCCATGTCAAACGGGTTTTAGTTTCAAAAGGATATTATAGAGTGGATCAGTATGTGAATGATAGTGATGTCTGGAATTGACTCCTCTCTGTGCATCCACTAAAAGCATTGTTGTATAATGTATTAGAAATATATGTTAAAAAAAAATGTACCCGATCGAGTTTCTTGCCGGTTCTTCTCGATGACTGGGTTGTTTTCCGAACCGGTAGTAGTCTTTGACGTTCATAAGTGCCTTATTAGGGCCTAAATTGAATAAAGTATTTTTGATTTGATTTGATTTGATTAGCTATAGTCAACTTTTTCTATTGTTAGTGTCGTTTTTTCTACAAACGTAGGCGTAAGGCGAAAGATAGAATTTTTGAAAATATTTTTATCTTGTTCCGCCAATGATGTATAATTTCTAACGCGTGTACATGAGTACACACACACTTTTTTTCACAATATTTACTTTCACCGTCAACCGATAGTGTTACCAAATAAATTAGTAAACGTACGCGGACTCTTAAAAATTCATTGCTACATCCTGGGGTACCAACCTGCGGACATCGAATTGACAATCCACCAGTTAAACAATTTTACCAACATGACTCCCACTTCTTTCCAATTTAAATTAATTGTAGGCTTTTGATAACTCTCACTTAGTTTGAGGTGAGTCTTCTGTCACTGTGACTTATGATTCATAGTTATTAGCTGTCGTCTCGGCCCGCGAGGAGGCTTATCGTTGAGACCAAAATTTATAGAATGGAAGCGATCAAATTCAAAATGCCTCGTATCTTCACTTACAGCAGCTGGTCCATATAAGATGTTTATATTGCGTTTTATATGTGCCGGGCTATTACCACGATGGAATTCGTATTTGAAATGAATGCGCAATTTTGGTACTTTTTGTTAGTCACAAATATAGCGATATGAAAGAAATATCGAAAAGCGGAAAAATGAATGCATAACTAATAAAAAAAATACAATCGGGAAATCTAAGTCGAAAATAAATGTGTGTACTTATGTACACGCGATAGAAGTTATACTTCTTAGTCGTAACAAGACTAAAAGTCTTTTCAAAAATGTTATCTTTCACCTTATTCTGCGTTTGTGGAAAAAACGACACTAAGAAATGAAAAAATTGACTATAGCTAACTTCACGGTGTACGGTTTGCGCGCGCATCCTAATAATTTAGAGCCTGTCCAGATGAGACGTTTTACGCGTGTTTCTACCCTAGGAAACGTCGCATACGCTGAGATACGTCGTACGGATAGACGACTGACAACTATTTCGACTCGCCACTGACTCGCGTGTAGTACTGGACGCAGCAATGAGGCCCGAGTATTTTATCTCGCTCATTGCACGCGTTTTACGCTCGAGTTAGGAAACGCGCCACACCATCCGGACGGGATATATGTAGCTCTAGTATCTCGGATACGCGCGAGTGTCTACGGGCGAGTGGACTCGCACATAAAACGCCATATCTGGACAGGCTCTTACTTTCATCATTTTTCCCTAACACGCCGAAAGATGTAAAACTTCAAAAAATAATTCTCACAATAGTCAATGTTTGATAATTTCATAGATAAGGATCTATAGAAACACACTGTTATTTGTAACACTGTGTATACTGACTGTTTTGGTTGTATAGTGTAGCCGAACAAAACGTATTATCATCTATAACAAAGCTTATTTAATTACGGGTCTTCCTGTTAAACCCTCCATTGTGTTCGTTATTGTATCGACCTGAAGTGTTCTTAAGTAATTAGCGTTACGCAGGGTTTCCTAGCGTTGTTATTTTTAATGTTTCTTTTATATTTCTTTAATAATAACAAGTGCTTGCGACTTTGCACCCATGAAAATGGGTTTGTTATTTAATGGGAATTACGTATTTTACGTATTATACCTTTTTTTTAACGTGGGGAAATCTCTTATAGATACGCCACCCCCCCGGGGGAGAGGGTGGGTTATGTCCGACTCGCACAGACTAAAACCCCACGGTGTACCGACAGACCGTTTTGTGGTGGTGGCAAGGGATCGTTCGAGCTAATCAACCTGTTAGAGCCGCCCCCACGGTCCGCTCGGCGGACGGTGACCACCGGGCTCCTACCTATAGAGGGACAGACCGGGTACACACCGGCTGCCCCCCCTCGTCCGCCGGACCTGTGCAATGAGGTAGATGGCCCCCACGGCCCATCCCCTCAGGTCCGGCTACGGTGGCGGGAGGAGTTGGGCGAAGCGCCTCCTCCTCCCGCCTGTCCTCCTTTGGCGGAGATGGCCACTTTGAGGGTCTGCCTCGCGGGCCCTCTCCGCCTCCTCCTTCTGCGAGATGACGTCCTCACAGAAGGAGGCCGTCGCTCGCCAAGCATGTTCGCTGCTAAGCATAGCCGAAACCACGCTCGGCAGCGATAAGTCCGTTCCCACGGCCACCGCCAGAATGCGGCGCTGTTCCCCTCACGCAGCACACTCAGACAGCGTGTGCTGGCCTAAGCCCGACCCCTGTGGAACCCCTCGCCTTGTGGCCCGCCGGACCATTCGCCAGTCGCCGTCTACGTAGGCGACCTCCCTATCCTCGAGGTACGCCTCCAGCACCCGCCGCAGGTAGGGGGACACTCCGAAATATCAGAGCGCCTCCCGTATGACCTCATGCTGCAGGTTGTTGAAGGCATTGATGATGTCAAGGGACACCGCCAAAACCCTCTCCCCCTGGGAGGTCGCCTCTGCCGACAGCGACTTCAGGAGGCACAGGGCGTCTATCGTGGAACGCCCTGCCCGGAAGCCATACTGCGCGTCTGCGAGATTCGGCCCCACGCCCTCTAGGTGCTGAACGACCCGGGAGGAGATAATCCTCTCCAGCACCTTCCCGGCGTCGTCCAGCAGGACGAGGGGCCGATACGCGGACGCGCAGTCCGGAGGGCGGCCTGCCTTTTCCATGAGGCAGAGTTGTTCAAGCTTCCAGGGCTTCGGGAACTGCCCAACCGAAAGACTTACGTATTATACCTGGATTGTGTCTCTTTATTATTGTATTTGTAATTTTGTGATTATCAGCTAACCCTTATAAGCCATTTGGTGGTTTTAAGTTACCTTTATTAGATCGTGTTGTTACTGCTTCGTTCTTATAAAAAAGCGTAATTTTAAATTTTTGCCAAGTTAACACTGCGACGTGTCTTCTATATTTCAGTAAAAATCTTATCAAAACTTCTTTAGACGTTACGGAAATTTGCCAGGATAAATTACAGGCGTTTAAATATATATTAATAAAAATACCGCTCCTTTGAAGCTCTATCATGGCAAAACTACTCAATGTATAGGACCATGATCATTCTATCCAGAATTTATTGTATGTAGATGGTTCTAGGCTACTACTTCACGTAAGTGGTAGAGCCACGCTGTAGCTATTAGTAGTTTCAGTATGAATGGGTCGGCTCACCCAGGGTAGTACCACCCTCTCACAGAAAACCAATGTGAAGTAACAGTGCTTGCATTGCTGCGTTTCTTTCGGTCAGTGAGAGCGCCGGAGGCCGACTTTCCTTCCCCCTTTCCCTTTCTCTACCCTACATAGGCTGGCAACGCATTTGCGACTCCCCTGGTGTTGCTAGTGTCTATGGACGGTGGTGCTCAGTTAACATAAGGTGACCCAACTGTTCATTTGCCTGTTTTTGATATAAAAAATAAAAATATTTTTTGAATTTGATTGACCTTAGACCAGTTTTTTAAAGTCCAACGAAGCGGGCGGGAATTAACTATTTTTATTTATATGTATAGTAGATTAAATAATCTCGATGGAGAAAGCGATTCCATAGTAATTATTACGATGTAATTTGTATGCAGTACGAAGAAGATCTTGGTCAAAATAATGTTCATAGTATTGAGAAACGAGGTAGACAGTGGACGACCGAGAGGCAATGGCGAACATTTAACATGTCGTCTTGGTACGGCCCGATAATTGGATTCATTGCCCAACCCCATGATATATTGTGGCCATTTATTGCCCCCCGGACGTATTGACGACAAAGTTCCTGGGTAATACTATCGCATTAATCTAACGTTATTATATCTCCGCTTTGTGGTGTATGTTATTTATATTCATTACCAATAATATTAAAGATTTTGAATAATCGCATTTATTCTATAGACCACTAAAAAAGTTGTCAGTAAAACGAAGACGATTCGTAATAACATATATTCGTACACGATCTCTAATTTGACAAAAATATTCTTTCATGATACCAATCAAGTGTCTTAGTCGATATGTTACTGATATCGGGATATACCTTTTCAATCAGTTCTTCCATAGTTTGCACGAAAAAGCAAAGATTATTTTTTTTTTTCGAACTGACTATGCTATTGACCTAGTAAGGTCTTAACAGCTTCACCGGACTACTAAGGCGAGCGCTTAAGGCACTCAGCCGATTTTACTTGATAACTAGCTTAAGGATGCACGGCACACCTCGGCTTTGGCTGTTGCCTGATACATGCCATTCGCGACCTATCTGAGGTAGCCTTTTTTTTTAACGTGGAGAGAAAATCCATCATGGACTGTCAGGCCCCTGGGGGAGGGCCTGAGCTCAGTCGATCATCAACTGCGTGCTGGGACGCAGCTGGCGGTGCCTTTCAGCGACTTTAACTGACTAAAACTCCACGGGAAACCGTATGCCGTACTATAGGAGTGTCGCGGGGGAGCGTGAGCAAGCTCCATGACACCTACCTACCTACCTACACAACCCTATGCCCACCTATCCCCTATACTTGCCTACCGACAAAGTATCTGAGCTAGCCTAAGCTAAGCTAACTATTCATACATATATGAGTTGTTGACACATATATGTGTACCAGGCATACATACCTCAGCAAATCTTATATATATTTCGTTTCGGATAATTTTCTAAACTATTTCAGTTTGATAAGTGAAAAAATAAAACCCTTCCACTTGC
>MU161213.1:0-13911 GCA_015888305.1 Antheraea pernyi | reverse complement strand
TTTTTTTTTTATAGTAGCACGGCAAAATTACTGTACTATGCTTGTTGGTAAGCACAGTACAATCCAAAAACAATGGCGACCACTAAGTGGCACACTATATATCGCCGGTCACCGCTGTCACGCCGGTCTGCAAAAAGATGGATATGCACAGGCTGATCCCGAAACGCGACCCGCAGAAGCGAATCACTATGACGGGCTTTTTCACCATATACATCGTGGTTGCGACCCAGTCAGGCTGTAAAACCCTACCACTCCGCTTTCGCCATTGCCTCGTTCGTTATTCAGCAGGGTGCACCACGTGTAGGTGAGGTTGGCTTGGGTGTCTCAAGTCTTATGATGTTATTCGACACCCATTTCACCCCAAAACACGGCAAGCCTAGAGGAGATTGGCTATCGAGGGTAGCTGGTGGAACATACTAACAGGTTGTTGACAACAGATTTTCAACTTAAGGGTGGCAGCTAGCCAGCCGGACTTAAAAAAACCCTACCACCATGCTATGGTTTCGTTATGATGTTTTCTTTCACCGAAAGCTTCCACGCAGTTATTGAAATAATAAATGAATGAAATGACTTAAAATGAAATAATGACTTAAAGATTATTATAATGATATAATATCGCCATATTGCCAATAAGTAATACGTTTATGCTCTATATCTAATTAGAAAGACCCCTTCTATCTTCAAAATTATTGTTCATAATTATAATCTTGAATTATAAACAATGAATGTCTTGAAATCTTGCATAAATATAAATCAATTTATAAAACTTTATATCTTTGTAAGTAGCTTTTAGTATTCGAAAATTTAAATAGTGCTTATTGAACTCGATACAATATTCTTATATATTACTATGGTTACTTAGTTATGTTGGCGAAAGCGCGGTAAATAAAAAAAATGGCTGCCAAAATGACCAAAACTACAATATAATTCAACTTACATACATAGATACATATATATGAATTACAATTATATTTATTTTTGGAGTCTAGTACAACGCACATCATATGCATATTGTTTACAGTGAACAACATATTTTACATTTCATGTGGACGAAGTCGCGGGTAACAACTAGTCTAAAATAGAATAACTTAAATTACTTCCTATAAGGTCAGTTATCTGCCAGTGAATGTCTCGTGAACATCGGTCAAACCGTTTTGGAGATAATACTGCGGGTGAAGCCATGGTTAATAGTTAGTATAAACTAAAATTGCTTGAATTAGTTTTTATAAGCTCGGCTATCTGCTAGTGAAAGTCTCGTGAAGATCGGTCGAACCGTTTTGGAGATAGCACTGCGGGCGAAGCCACGGTTAACAGCCAGTTAAAATTAAAATAGACTAAATTACTTAATTATGTGCGCTATCAGTTGGTGAAAGGTTCGTGAAAATTAATCTAACCGTTTTGGAGATAGAATTGCGGACAAAGCCGCGGTTAATAGCAAGTCTAATTTAGTGTAGCCTAAGTAATTCGCTATAATTTGAGCTATTTGCGAGTGAAATTCCTGTCAAAATCGGTCCAGCCGTTTTGGAGATTAGCCAGAACAAACAGACAGATAGACAGACAGACAGAAATATTTTAAAAATTGCATTTTTGTTATCAGAAGTGTGTATACTTTCATACCCAATCAGTCAAATTTTTTTATTTTGATATTACATACAGACACTTCATTTTTATTATATGTACAGATATAGAAGAAGATATAGATAGAATAGATTTAGAATATATTAGGTAAATGTCACAAACGTTTTTAATGGATGCATAGAGATGAGTCGATTCCAGACATCACCATCGTTCATATATTGATCCACTTTTCACATATTGATCCACTCTATAATAGCCTTTTGACACCAAAACCCGCTTGACATGGCGCTTAAATTCGCAATCCGGCAAATCGGTAATATCCTTTGGGACTTTGTTGTAAAATCTAACACTATTTCCCAAAAAACTGTTACTGGTTTTACTAAGTCTAAAACGTGGGACAACCAGTTTGTTACAGTTTATAGTATTTAGATTGTGCCGGTTTTTTACGGAATCTAGCTTTTCAAGGTTCTTACGGACATACACTAAATAGTCAAGAATGTATTGGGAGGGCAGAATATGAAGCTACGTCCATCGACATTGTGTCCAAACACACTATCGACTAAGCGTTCTCGTATCGACTAAGCGACATCATCGTTTCATTGAAAAAGATTCTGTATTATTGCATGTAAAATATAGAATAATATATTACAAGTTTATATTTAAAACTTTTACTTCCTACAATTTTTCTTTAATCATTATCATTACTTATATTTAAAACTTTTACTTCCTACAATTTTTCTTTAATCATTATCATTGCATAGTATAAAACCAAGTCTCCAACCGCGTCTGTCTGTCTGTCTGTTCGCGATAAACTTAAAAACTACTCAACTGATTTTCTTGCAGTTTGATTTTCTTGCAGTTTTCACCAGTGGATCAAGTGATTCATGAGGAAGGTTTTGGTATATCATTTGTCAAGGATTTTTTTAATAATCAGGGCTGGACAGCGTCTGCCAGGCCCACTAACTTTTTTTAAATCATATTAACGAATTATAAAATTGTGAGACTGTGTACAATTATAGAAATGCTCTTTAAAGGCAATTGTAAGTACGACGCGCACGCCACTTACAGTAACATGTAACGTGTACATTAGATAAATAAATACTAACAGCGTGCCAACTGAGGTTTGTCATCAGCAACATATTTGGAACTTTAACCCACCATATAACTACCTCGGAGCTCACTTACACTGTATAAGGGACTAATGAAACAATAACTTAAAATATTATTATCAAGATTTACATTTACATTACATTTAATATACATTGCCATTATAATTAAGAATTTGCGACTATACAAAAAATAAACGCTGTTCCGCAAGAAATTGTATTATGGAACTCTTTAGGTAATACGTTAATAATCTAAGATCTTATTAAGAAAAACCTCTATATCATTAAAGTTATTAATAATTTAATGTAGAATTGTAAATAATAAGCTGATAATTATTTCTCTAATTAAAAATAAAGAATGAGTTGCAAATTTCATGTAAAGTCGCGGGTAACAGCTAGTCTAAAATAGAATAACCTCAATTACTTTTTATATGGTCAGCTATCTGCCAGTGAAAGTCCCGTGAAAATTGGTCAAACGGACATAGCATTGCGAGCGAAGCCACGGTTAACAGTTAGTCTAAATTTAGATAGACTAAATTACTTTTTATAAGGTTAGCTATCTGCCAGTGAAAGTCCCATTAAAATCGGTTCAGCCGTTTTAGAGATAGCACTGCAGACGAAGCCACGGTTAACAGCTAGGCTAAATTAGAGTAGCCTAAGTAACCCGCTGTAATTTTAGCTGCCTCCCCGTGAAATTCCCGTTAATATCGCTCAAGCCGTTTCGGAGATTAAACGGAACAAACAAACAGACAGGCCGATAAAAATTTTAAAAATTGTTTTTGTTATCAGAAGCGTGTATACTTTCATACCTAATCAGTCAAAAAATATATTTTTATTATATGTATTATATATACTTAATTTATTAGAGAGTTTGTAACTGGCTAAAGCCGAAACGTCGTGTAATATTTAAAAAATACATTTTTTCTTTAAATATATTCAATTTTTGTTAAAGCGGTTAGAATTACTAACGGTTTCTTTTGATTAAATTAAAATCAAACATTTCCCGGACAAAGTACGTAATTCAATTAATGAATAGTAATGAATAACTCGAAACTTTTTGACTTGTTTTCTAAGTCGACCAACGGCGAATTCGGAAGCGGAAACATGATGAGAAAATCTCATTTCAATTTAGAAATTTTCAAGATGGACGTTAATTTTCTTTTGTTTGTTGATTTCTCTTAACTTCTTAGAGGGTCTGTCTGCGAATAGGATCTTTTGTTTCATGTTCATAATATTTCTCAAAGCGATTGGAGTACATTTTAAATAATAGTAGTCTGAAGGTTGCAATATTTTTAAACAAATCAATATTAATAAAAAATATAGTTTATCTTACTCAACGTTAATATAGGTATTGTTAGGTAGGCTCTCTGTATGTAGGGGTATGTATGTCTGTTTTGATTAGCTTAACGATCCCTTGGCGCCCTCACAAAACGGTTTGTCGGTACACCGTGGGGTTTTACTCCGTGCGAGTCGGAAATAACCCACCCTCTCCCCCGAAGGGGTGGCGTAACCATAAGGGATTTCTCCACGTTAAAAAAAAAAAGGTTGGCTCTCTGTATATCACGTCGGAGTCACCAGTGTTAGGTAAGTTTTTCTATATATGTTCGTGTGTGTATTGTCTCCTATATTAACTCTGTAGCTCTTCCTCCTGAACTATATGAATGATACGAGTTGTTGTAGAAAGGAAACACAACCATGTATGTATATGCGTTTATCATTACATAGTATAGAACAAAGTCCCCTGACGCGTCTGCCTGTCTGTCTGTTCGCGATAAACTCAAAAACTACTGAACGGATCTTCATATGGTTTCCATCAGTGGATAAAGTAATTCATGAGGAACGTTTTAGTATATAAATTTGTCAAGGTTTTGTGTAGATTGGTTGAAATAAAATGATAATTGTTAGACAAGTCGGAAAAATTCAAACCGCCTGTAAGTTTTCATCGAAAACGCTGCCTAATCCTTTTGAGATATAACAAAACAATATATGTTGGCATACTCCCCTTTTATAGATCTACACAGAAGTCCGTGAAGGCACTTTTTTAAGAGTAGCCCACTATACTCATAACATTTTCTAAAAACAAGGTGACGTACAACTTGAAAGCTATTTAGATGGATACAGTATTAATAATTATCAACTTTAACTAAATACTTTAGTTACATTAAGCATTTCGTGCACATTCATATCTTTATTCTAATATATAAAAGACATGTGTCACGGTATTTGTGTTCGAATTCCTCCGAAACGGATAGATCGATTTTATTGAAATTTTTTATAAATATTTGGTAGGTTTGTGAATAATAGGTCGTAAAGTATATTTTATATCTCTAGGTGATTAGGATTTTTTTTGTAGTGTTGTGCTGTGTAGATCTGTTACATTGAACAAAACTTTTTTACTAAATTACAAGAGGAATAAATTACGCCTAACAGCTTTTTTTTAACATAATTGAAATATATATATATATATATATTGGGTACAAATGTATATAGTTTGTATGTTATTATACTTTTGAACTATTTGGCGGTAATTTTCCTGTATATACTCAACTCTTAATGAGTTTAACGAGAAAAACAATTCTCAACTTATTATAACTTAACTATATCAATCTTTATACATATAATAAATTAGTGGCTAGATCAATACTGTACATTAAATATTTTTATGAAAATTATAATGGAGGTGGGCTTGGTTATCGATATAGGTGCCGAAAATGTTTTATTTAGAATTTTTGTCTGTCTTTCTGTCAGTTCCTATGTCCGCATATCGCTCTGAGAGTACTGAACCAATTTTGACGAAACATGACACAGTGATAACTAATATTATAAAGTATCATATAGACTAATTTTGTCCCTAAAACGCAAGGGGTAATCCAGTGTATATGACAAAAGTAAATAAATTGTGGTATATGAAATTCTTGATGGAATTTGATGACATTTTCTTTGTGTTATTGCAGACAAATTAGCTAAAAATGCAAGCTAATGCACATATTTGACATACAACTCTTCATATTCATACTTCTGACATATGCCAGGTGACTGTTGAAAGGTTAACACACTTCAATAGTGGGGTAGTTCATGGTCACATTTAACATATAACACAATAATATTAAAACTAATATTAAGACACAACAAAGAGAACCTTAGATAAAGTAAAAAGTATGGGAACGTTACTTTTAAACGTAAAAAAATCACACTTAGGTTCAATGAACAGAATGAAATGGGATCTTCTCAAGGTTAATCATTACGTAACTGCTTATTGTCGCAATGCCGCACGGTCAGACAATGGGAAGCGGGGCGGGGTCGAAGTGCAGGACGCGAGGTGGACTGTGCGGCGGGGCACATTGAAAATGATGATTCATCGCGCTTTTTGTGTAAATCATCTGATGTTTAGTGAAAATCAGTTATGCTTTTCTCGAGATAATTAGGTCAAATATTATGCATCTATTTTTTTATTGATTTAGAACCAAAAATGACTAATGATTGTTCTGTAAAAATATTGCCGGCGTCTAATCTAACACCCAGTAGTAACAAAATATGGAGCATAAAGACAAAAATTTAGTCAACTTATGTTTGTTTTCAAAATTTACCTGTTACGGCGTTGCTAAACCAGAATCAAGGTCAGAAGATTTTTTTAGAAAATATTAACCTACACAATATTATAATAAAATAAGTCTCAAAAGTATATAATAGAGTTTTGTTAGTGTTAAAATTTGTTTTCCAAATACTGATGAGTATTGGAATTGTTGGGTGCAGGCAGGGTTGTAAATTTACGATTAGAATAATTAGTTTAGGCGTTTTCAGTTGTCATTCAATACTCTATCTATACTAATATTATAAAGACAGGTAAAGTTTGGGTGTTCGGGTTATTAATCCTTCGTCCTACTGATATGATTCTGAAAGTAGAAGTAGAAAGGTGCTCTCAGTGCTAAAGATTACTTATTATTTTGGCAAATATTTATATTTTTAATAATTAACCACAATAAATGTAATTAAAATTGGTAACAATGCAATAATGTGACGTGCGCCGCTTAAATGGTTTGAAACAAAGGAATAAATTTGTAGCAAAAATATTCATTGCCCTTTACAAAAAAGTCCACTTATAAAAACAAATAGCTAAATAAAAATGGAGATTTCAAGGAAATGAAGTTTACTTTGTACAGCATGTTAATTGATGAAGTTGGTCAGAAGATAATGCGAAATAAAAACTATAAGTTGGTAAAATTATTGCGTTGTCGCTGCCGCTGGACCTATGAGTGTAGTAGTAAGTGGGGCGCAGTCATGAGGGGCACAGAAGCTATCCAGAGAGTACTGGGAAGACATTATGTGTTTGAGTGGGTCGCTGAACGGTTTGGTTTCACAATTTAAAACGGTTGGTGTCGCTGCGATCGGGTTCTATATTTTTAAGATTTTTCGAGTTTGGAAATACAATAGAAACCGGTAGTAACTGATTTTACGCAGACGAAGTGGCGCGGGTTACCTAGTTATATATATGCGTTATTATTATAATATTTAAAATCAGATCAGTTGTCCAAGAGATTACGATTGTATGAATGTTATGTTTTGTAATGTGATTGTACGAATCAAACGAACTTTACCTAACCATAAATAAATAAATAAAATGCAAGAGGTTTGTCGTTATGCGCGCATCACTCAAAAACTTCTGTATAGAATTGGATCGTCTTTTTTTTATTCTAATGCTCGGACACTTCCTTATTTAAAAAACTTTGTCACGATATTTTTATTTATACTATGATTCTGATAAGCTAGTGCTAAAGCGAATCACTATGACGGGCTTTTTCGCCATGTGCATGGTGGTTGCGACCCAGTCAGGCTGTAAAACCCTACCACCCCGCTACTAAGCACTAGCTTATCAGAATCATAGTATAAATAAAAATATCGTGACAAAGTTTTTTAAATAAATAGTTTTATACATAGATTTATTGATATTTTATAGAGAACATAGATATAGGTTTATGGACATTTAATATAGATTTTTAGATAATTCACGCGACCATAATAGAATAGAGATATAGAATTGTAGGTATGTTATGTGTGTATTGAGTTATTGAATATGGAATTATAGATGTGCTATTTATAGTAATAGGGATTGAATTATGGATATGTATAGAACTATTGAATATAGATTGACGTATGTATTGATTTATAGAATGATGTGTGTATCGATTTATACAATATGTGAATTATAGGTAGAATCGTATATATTAATAGATAAATAGGGACTTATGCATGCATAGAATTACTGAATTATGGATTATATAGAATTATGTGTTAGTATAGGGTGACTTATAGATTACATTCGCATTAAGTAGGGAATTACATGATAGAATAGATTAAAATTATACCGTATGGAACATATAACGTGTGTGTATGGAAACATTCGTAGAGAGAACATAATAGCATTACACACGTTATATACTATTGAATATTACGTTACGAGAGTTATACGATCATATATATAAGTGTTTTTTTAATACTTTATAGATTTATAGCATTTTACTACAATCTCCATTGATGTTAAATAATGATGTCAAAGTCTAAAATAGTAAAAACACTAAACCTAAAAGGGGCTATTTTTTTTTTCTCGAACTGACTACGCTATTATTGACCCGGCAGGGTCTTCACAGCTTCACCGGACTAACCTAAAAGGGGCTAGTTATTAAATGCAGCTACCGGAACACACCAACAGGTACTAGGTGATGCAGATTTTCAATGCCAGTGAGCTCAGTTGAAACATTTGAAGCCTGACCAGAGAAATGTTTTTATAATAGCACCATATTGCTATTATAAAAACATTTCTCTGGTCAGGCTTCAAATGTTTCAACTGAAGTCACTGGCATTGAAAACCTGCATCACCTAGTACCTGTTGGTGTGTTCCGGTAGCTGCATTTAATAACTAGCCCCTTTTAGGTTAGTCCGGTGAAGCTGTGAAGACCCTGCCGGGTCAATAATAGCGTAGTCAGTTCGAGAAAAAAAAAATAGCCCCTTTTAGGTTTAGTGTTTTTACTATTTTAGACTTTGACATCATTATTTAACATCAATGGAGATTGTAGTAAAATGCTATAAATCTATAAAGTATTAAAAAAACACTTATACACAGAATAAATATAAACATATATCACGTTTGGGAATTATATTCCAAACATTATAATTCTTCATTAGGGTGAAATAACAATCCTTTTGATTTATAACTGAAAGTGATATATGTAATTTAATACTTACAGTAGGATAGCTGAATGGTTGTACATTTGGAGGAGGCATAGAGGGTGGCATGGGAAATCCTATAAAACCAGGTGGCATGGGAGGTCCATTAATGTCTATCAGCATTGCATCACGCCCTGTCAACACAAAATTAATTTAAGATAATTCATGTTTCATGGTTTATTGTCTCCATTATTATTAATGAAAATTTTCTGTGTTTTGACATTTCAAAAATTTTAATACCCAACAATGGTTACTTATACTTGTCTATTTAAATAAACGAATACGGAGTTAATACAAAAAAGTTAAATACGTATTGAACCCTGGCTTTAAAAAGGTCTCATATTAAATGCACCGCGGTCGGTGAATGTTCGTGCGTCATCTTGCTCTTTTGTCTCGCTTTGGTTAGACTTGTGAAAAAGGATAATGCGAACTTGCCTCGGGCGAGCATGGTGTATTTATTAGGAAACTTTTTTAAACCAAGTATTTAATATGTATTTAACTTTTTTGTAATAACACAGCTATAGTTTTATGTGTTACAGACTGTAATAAATATTAAAAAGTGTAACCAAAATTATCAATCTGATCTTAAAAATTCTTTAACTGTTAGGAAGCTATAAATAAACTCAGTTGTGTGTATGCCAGTGGTGGTATAAATATGCAATCATATATGTGCTACATTTTCAACTGCGTAAGAATGTGGAATGTTCCCAGTTGAATAATGTTCATGACATAATTTACCTTCTTCCTCTCTCATCACTTGCTCATCTGGTGTATACTCCACATTATAATTCTTAGCAATCTCAATAAGATAACGCTCTACAAGTATTTTTGGTGGGCTTTGAACAGACATCTTGTGTTTCAGTTTATCACTGATTGTATTAACATTTTCATTTCTGCAAGCATCTGCATAAATTTTACCATACTTCGCAGTAAATAAGTCTGATATAATTTTGAGCTCCTGAAATGAATAAACACATTTATAATTGACTGTGTTAGCTTATGTTAGTCTTAGATTTGCAATGAGTCTTCAAACCAATAAAAGATTTCATACTTCATTTTAAACTCTTTACTGTATCTGTGTATGTAAAAGTTTTGTTATTTTAGTGAGTTTATGTTACTGAATAGTTTCATATACATATTTTTATTATACTCACTTGAACATCAGTATGCATTCTAGGTGCAACCCATATGAGACTGGATATAGCTTCAGCAAGTCCCTCGTCCAATTCTTTCATTTGAGTAACAAGCCCAAATCTAGCTAGAACTAAATCACAATACATCTCCACAATTTCCATAGCTTCAACCATGTAGTCTTCCCTGAAGCAAACATAAATAAATAAAAATTAAATGTTCATTCTTTTATCTACCACTTTTCAGTCTAAGTTGACATCATTTTCATTAAAGAATCTTCATCAACAACAATACTTGATTATCTTCTCTAAGTACATGAAACCTTCATAATATGTTTATGGTCTTTGAAAAAACTTAAATAAACTATGGTAAGCAAGAATACTTTTATGATTGAATTTACTTACTGAAAAACCATTACCACTACATTAAGTATATAATTATTTCATTTAGTAAATTATTAGTATTCTAGAGCGCGAGACATCAGTCTTTATTATTTCTCTAGCGTACTTAAATACTATGGATGTTTGTCAAAGCCTAATGGTTAATGTATGCGTCATATTATTATGGATTATACGATTACACCTTACACAGTTGTATTTTTCACTTACAAAACTTACCTTTGAAACTCGAATAAAGTCTAATTAGTAATTCTAACTTACCTAATAATATGTTCCACTCTTATTTTTGCTCGTTCACTTTTACCAGCAGCAATATATTCAGCAATTTCCTTCCTCGCTTTTTGTGCCAATTCGGTTTTCTTCTTTTCTAGTAACTTGAGCCTATTCACTGCCAACCTCAAATGTGTTTTGAGTTTAGTGTAATTCGGATTAGTTGAAAACATTTTGTGATTTGTAATAATTTCAATTTACTATTTTTATACTGATTAGTATATATTGTTGTGATTGCAGAATGAATCATTCATGACTTCATGTCACAGTAGACATTCATGATTTGATATGACAGTAAACAGACGACCACAGATAATATCGAATAGCGACTGCAAAATATATGTGGCAGAATAGTGCCTCGATAATAAACGTAGACTGTGATTTTTAATCGCTCCAGAATTCTTAACTAATGTTATAAATGCGAAAGTGAGTTTATCTTTCTGTATTAAGGAGTAACACATGATGAAAAGGGTACATAAAATAACATAGGGTAACATCTAGAAAAACTAACATTGCCGAAGGGTATGTCGTACCTATATTAAAGCGAGCACAAACTGGTAATGTAAACAAATAATCGACTTCTACATCACGATCTCAAAACAGTCGAACATGAAAAAAACCACGCAAATTCATAACTTTAAGCAAATTACAGCAAAACGAAAATACTACTTAATGTGCAATATCTAATTTCCTGTTTTACTTATAATTGGCATTGATGGTTGATATAGTCATTAAAATGTACAAAAATATTCACAATATAACATTTATAACTACTTAGTAAGAAGGGTACTGACGCGCCGTCGTGCCAAATACTGATAAGCACTTTTATTGATCCAAAAGTATGATTACATTAAATTGTAACATCTATTTAAGTATTTATCGTCGTTAAATTTAATTTGACGGCGTTTCACGCTTTAGCGCCGTTGGTGCCGTGTAATTATATATGGAAGACCAACGCTGACTGACTACTAGACTTACAATTTGCATGTAGGTCTCTATCATGCTGATTCAGAGTCTTTCGGCTGATAAATAGATGCAGATGATAAACTGGCTTCTTCCCAAAGATAACGAACTAAAATAGTGTCATTGTAACAGTTTCACAGTCATATGCATCCAAAATTAAAATACTTCCAATGTCTTCCGACATATACAGTTATTGGTAAATCGACGTATCCCTGTTAGTTGATAGGGGTCCATTTGTGAAAATTTTAACCCCGACATGCATTATGCAAAAGTGAAACATTTTTGAGTTATCATGTTTTGTACCTATTTTCAAAAGAAGTCAAAAATGCAACATCAAATATTTATTTCGAAAAGTATCAATTGAAATCTAATTTTTTCTTCTGATTTATAAAAACGATTAAACACTGGTTGTACAAACAACCTTGTTCCTTGTAATATTGACAACAATATTACAAGAATTATCGGTCCAAATTTAAAAATGCGAGACAAAAAGCGATGATATTTAAATTTAAAAAAATCCAGTAAAATGCCCTAAAACAAAAAGAACGCTGTGAAACTTGGCTTGCAGATTATTTTAAAAACAAACGTTTTCTACCTCTCCAACAATTCATAACAACTAGGAACTTATTTCAAATAAACTAAAAAAAAGATCACAAGGAAGCAAGCGGAAATTCGTTTAATTTAATTTGTATTTTTTGGTTTTATTTACATTGGGTATTTTTCAAATTAATTTCATAGAAATTTTAATGAACGACCATAAGTTTAGTTCGAATACGAATTTTCGATGTTGCATCTTTGACTTATTTTGAAAAAACTTAAATAACATGATAACTCAAAAATGCTTCACTTTTGCATAATGCATATGGGGTTTTAAATTATTAAAAAAGTTATCCCTATCACCTCCTGACGGATTATCATCATCATGGACAGCTCTTCTCGACCCTCTGCAGGGCATAAGACTCCTCCCATTTACTCCATTCTTTTTTATTCTGCGCTAGTCTTGTCCAGGTCTCCAACGGGAATGCGTAGAATTACCAACCTACCAATATACGTATAATACTCAGATTCTATTGTACTCTGTGCCCTATAAAGAGATTTTTAGAATAAAATTTGATTGCGCCAGTCATATACGTGCTAACAATTGAGAACAGTAAGGTTCCCCATAGATGGACACGTTAAGGAGGATCATCATACACATATACGATAGTAATCGAGTCGGAAATAGAAACTCTACCACCCTGCATTGTTACTTGATATGCATCATTGAATCAGTTGTATTGTCCTGCAACCCGGTATAGGCATGTCAAACTAGCCGAGTTAACAATATATCGGGAAAAAATCGGGAATTTCTATAAAATATCTTGATTATTAAATATACACAAACAAGTCGTTATTTAGTATTAATAGCGTTCACTATTCTATTGTATAATATGTAATTGGGTTTATAATAGGGAATCCCATTGGGTTGATATTAAAAAACCGAATCACCATATAAAAATCAACATTTTATTCAAATCCTTATATTTGAAAATTGTACACTAAATTCAATGACTCCTACGAAACATTTCATGTTAAAAATAAACAATTCTACCTAACAATACTTTGTATATAATCATTATTTTAGCAACCTAGTTATCATTAACTAATATATTGTTAACAAATATATTTTCATCTTACAATATATTTGAAATCAGGTCACAGGTCTTTACATTGAAAGTATACAAATAATTGATATATTATTTCAGAAATATATTTCAGAATCCATTAACAAATTTTGTTAAGCTTAGAGCGTTATAATCTTATACCATTTGTTTTTCTATTACTGGCTTGAGTAACTATTATTTAAGACTCATTATGGTATACGATATATAGAATCGACGAAATTTCATCTCTATCATTTCAATAATTGTGCTTATAATATTGTTAAATACTGTAATAAACACATTTAAAAATAAATGACATATTTTATCTTCTTTTAATATGCAATACTTCCAATCTTTTTTCAAATATTATTTTTGCTCTACACGGTTTGTAAAACTGAAAATACACATGTAAAAAGAAACAAATCATATAAAATAGTACTGAGATACCAAGAACAGAATAAGTGACTGATTTACAACATTACTTACGTAAGATATTTGTCGCAACAAATTGGTCATTCCGTACTTCAGGCTTACTACACCATTACTTAAGACAGTTTTTTAGGCAATAGTGTTAGGTATTTGATTGAAGAAGGCGTTACT
>MU161212.1:21541-38943 GCA_015888305.1 Antheraea pernyi | reverse complement strand
CTGTTGCCTGATACATGCAATTCGCGACCTAACTGAGCTAACCTAAGCTAAGCTAGCTATTCATACATATATGAGTTGTTGAAACATATATCTGTACCAAGTATACAGACCTCAACAATTCTTATATATATTTCGTATCGGATAATTTTCTATAAACAGCACTATTCAGAAATTTCAAAGTATTATTGATTATAATCTAATTTTGAATAAATAAAATCAATTCCGCTATTTTTACTCTTATTAACTCCTGTAACCCTGCAAATAATTTCTTTAAAAGTTAAGTTTAATACATTTTGGCAAATATTGACCTCCGATAAATCTAGTCTCGTGTTCAGATACAATACAATTGAATACCATTATTACTTGCACTAATTAATTATAGTTATTAGTTGTATCATATTTTTAATATTGATAAACCTGATCAGTTATTTTGCTGAGTCTTCTTAATGAATGGTACGAATCAAATAAGTGCTTATAAAGAAAGAAAAGAAAATATTGTAAAACTCAATGATCAAGTTTCATGTTGTTTCAAGTTTCAAGTTTTTTCCAACCAGTGGTTTTGAAGTTCATAAGTACCATCTTATTATCTAACTTGTATAAATCATTTTTGATGGTGAATGTTTTACTTATACAATAATCCAAAATTAGGTAGCTACTTTTTAATTACATCTCATATCTTTAAATATGACACCGCCCTTAAACTTATTCGCATTGACATAGAATTTATTACCGCCGCGGGTGATCATAATCATGGCGGCCACTTCCGCTGGTGTACACACCTGCCTGCGTTTGAGCAGCGAAAGTTGCGTATTTGTCAACACGACGCGACGCGACGGTGCCTTCACCCAGTTTTTTTATGTAGTAGATATATTCTTTCCCAGCTTTTTTTTTACAGTCGAGCTTTCTCAAACACCATCCACAAGATTCTGAAAAATAAATAAGTCGATAAATTGATTCTTTATTGAAATATTTAGAAAGTTGCAAATTTCAATTTTTTTTCAGAAAAATTAATTATGTATGTTATTTTAATTTCAGGTAAGAATCCTGCTCACATCTATAAATAACAGGTAAAATAGTAAAGTGTTTGTGTTTTGGTTCTTCAGCTGAAGTTAATTGGTAAAACTTCGCCAAAGAGGAGACAAGCTGGATTTCCACAAAGTAATGCATTCTTCAATCAAATATCAAAGAGTAGGCAGTCAGAGGGGTCTATTATATTGATAGGTTACTGATGGTATCAAATTTTTAATTAACTAAATCTCAAATAGTAAAATGTTAGTTTGTCCTCATTATTATTATTGTTGTTATTGTTGTCAGTGTATTATGGCGATGAGCGCTTGGTGATAGATTTCTTAATAGTGATTGGGTCAACTTACCTGAGTGAGTGATATGTGAAGGATGGTGACGTCTGAAAATGGCGCCGCACTCTGTGCATCCGCCAAAAAACGAATGTAACTACGTATCTAACCATGCATATTCGTAAAAATGTGTTGTGTTATGTTGTAAAACATAAACTAGATCGAGTTTCTTGCCGGTTCTTCTCGTTGACTGGGTTTTTCTGAACCGGTAGTAGTTTTGACGGTCCTAAGTGGCTTTTCAGGGCTTTAATTTAATAAAGTATTTTTGATTTTGATCTCATTACTAATAAGCATTAAAGTGTCCTCCTTTATAATTTACTAAGAGTGTATGTTAATGTTACTATACTTATGAACGTTCAAAAGTATAATATACATTCTTTATTGTACTAATTGTAGGTTTTGTATTGTAGGTTTCTAAATTTTTATATTTAATGAGCTTTCTTATTTAGCAGCAATTATGTTAACACTTTCTGTTCTTCACATAGCGTTGTCGATGCATTTGCCAGTGTCGGATTGCTGTACAATTGAAGGAATACTGTGTTCAATTGGATATAATTTTTATATAATGTACAGTTTATATCTTTTTATAAATGATTTTTTTTTCAAAAGCAGGCAAACGAACAGATGGATCACCTGATGTTAAGTGATCATCACCGTCCATAGACACTAACAACACCAGGGGAGTCGCAAGTGCGTTGCCAGCCTGTGTATGGGGAGGGTAGTGAAAGGAGAAAGGGGCAGGGAAAAAGAGAAAGGAGGTGGGCCTCCGGCGCTCTCACTGACCGAACGAAACGCAACAATACAAGCACTGCTACTTTACGTTGGTATTCTGCGAGATAGTGGTACTACCCCGGGCGAGCCGACCCATTTATGCTGAAACTAGTAATAGCTACAACGTGGCTCTACCACCTTCAAGAATCCAGCATAGTCAAGTTTCGTTATAGTAAAACCTTAAATAAAACTTGGAAGAATTTCAGGTAAGTTTTGAATAAATTTGCCCTTTATTATTTCATGTATATTTTACATGTACGCAATATACAAATGATATCTTTTAAATGACCACAAAACCTACAAAAAAATCCATCCGATGCCACCGTAAAAACATTTTGGCTCGGTTTAAAATCGTCCAATTTCTTTTTTTTATCTCATATGATAACAAAATGCATACAGAACAGACTATATATTCGTAAGAACCTAGAATAAACTGCTTAATCGACACATGTAAGTCTAAAGAGAAACGTAATATTGTGCAATACAAGACACTCGACTCTGAGCGTTTTTTTATTTTTTATTTTTGCTAAATCATTGTTTTTAGCGTATTTAAAAAGTAAAAGTGGGGAATTCGTTACGCTCGAGTCGACAGTAAAAGTATCCGCTGGTTGCTTTTACATCTCTTGTAAGATAATGACAGCCTCTTACAATTCTAGTGTGCTTATATCGTCATGCTAGTCACGTTCGTGGCTCTGCAGAGGACGTATTAAATTGAAGCGAATTAAATGCAGTTGACGATGGGAAGACTTTAAAGACTCGTTTGCTGGTTAAATTCTTTTTCTATGTATATATTTAGCGGTTTTAAATAAGAAGTCAATTCATTTTAACAAAACCGTGACGGACAAAATATAAACCTTTATTATATTTTTATTGTGACTATGGTATGAATGTTATTGTTTTTTTTTTAATTTTTAGCGTTCTTCCTGCAGTAGTTCTCGTCTCATCACGGAGAGGCACCTCCTAAGTTAAAACCGTAGTTAATTTGGTAAAACCTGTATTCAATCTGGCAACACTCAACATATTTATTATTTTATTTTTGGCAACCAGTCTTCTACATTATTGATAAATGAGCTATATAACACTGAAAGAATTATCCAAATCGGACCGGTAGTTCCTGAGATTACCCCTTACAACGTCACAAACTCACAAATTCACAAACTCTACCTCTTTATAATATTAGTATAGATGATGTGACTTAAGTACGAGAGAAAAGTAGATAAGCGAATGGACTTAATACATTCAGATGATTCTATTAGTCACTATTTTTTTACATTAGGTTTCACGCGGACAGAGTCGCAGACACATCTTGTATACTATACATTTAATAATGTTTATGTTTATCTCCACAGCATCAAAGATTAATTACGCGTAAAACTTTCATTGACTATAATCGATAAAGTTGCAAAGTATCGATCATATCAGTACATGTGTAACATCGTACAAGTCCCCCCTACGTACGAAGCTAATTAGCCTGTTAGACAAGTTTTAAATCGTCCAGATTTTATCAGATACGTAAATAAATTGCAATTTCACTTCCAAACGGTAGCCGGGTCGCAATTGATCTCAATTAGAGTGGGTCAGATGTAAAAAAATTGTATCGTTTATTATCAATATGACCTCTAAAATGCGTGCTCTAAATATTACTATATTGCCTTTGCTTTTATGTTTGTGTTTCGAGTTTGTTTTTATACTTTATCGGTGTTATTACAAAAAAGTTAAATACGTATTGAATACTTGCTTTAAAAATGTTTGGATACTTACGTATTAAATGCACCGCGCTTGCCGACAGTTGCTGCGGCAAGATCGTGTTATCCTTTTTTGCAAGTCTAATCTAACCTAATCAAACAGAGATAGAAGAGCAAGATGTCGAACGTTCGGCGAGCGCGGTGCATTTAATACGTAAGTATCCAAACTTTTTTAAAGCAAGTATTCAATACGTATTTAACTTTTTTATAATAACACTCAAATAGTCGATTGTTTTGGCCGATAACCTTTATTCGCACTTGCGTATAATATACACATGAATTCAACACAAAACAAAATCAAAATGTTATTAAAGGCGTTTAAAATTGGCAATTTGCTTATTCTTAAGTTGTCTTGATGTTATGCATATAATTTTCATTATCATCGTGTAAGAAACCCACTACATGGCCAAAGGCCTCTTCCCGAGGGAAGGTATTGATATAATCACCACGAGAGCCTACGCGACGTATTGGCAAATTCAAACTCCGAGAAATCTACAACTCCATATTTCCTCACATACAGCGGAACTACAAGAACATTTCTCGGGTTCAGGTTTCCTCGCGACGTTAAGACTAATACTAATAATATAGTTTAATACGCTCTTCTTGAAAATCTAGGAAACAAATCCATAATGCGCTGTCCGGCCTACCACAGCCTAACGATACCATAATAGCCTATAAGACCATAATAGCTTCAAATTCTTAACAATAAATAAAATGTACTTCTATTAAACACTTCAAACGTTACATTTCACTTATCATCTTGACCTACAATATAAGTAAGTCATCCTTGTTAACTTCCTTTGAAATTTTGGTAATTAACAACATTAACCTTAATTTATAATTATTTCCTCTGTTTAATACCGGTCTTCTTTATTACATGAAATATTCGCTTATCTTTTGCTAATTTTACCATATTTTTAGATGTAGATTCGTAAATATGTTAGTTTCTTTTCTACTTGTACATCCAAATACCCCGATTCTCCTCCATCAAATATCCATCCAAAGGTTGCCTAGAAGAGATTGTTGACTAATTACATAATTTGAAATGTTTTATACTGTACCAGCGGGCCCGGCGGACGTTGTCCCGTCCTAATAATAAAAAAACCTTGACAAATTACTATACCTATTAATCTACTCTATCTACTGGTGAAAACCGCATGAAAATCTGTTCAGTAATTTTTGAGCTTATCACGAATACACAGACGGACGCGGCAGAGGACTTTGTTTTATAATATATAGTAATTTACTGAACTAGCTGCTATGTACTGGACATAGTTTTAGTGTGAAAATCGTTTTTTTTCGCTACTACGTGTTTTTATTGTATTTTACAGAGAGAGATGACTCTATGTAACTTCACATTTCAATGTTAAAGTAAATATAGTCTACGAGTTCCGATGTACAAACAAATTAGTATTCACTTAGAATTTCTAGAATAATAAAACTCTAATGTAATAAAGCTATAATAAAACCGTCATAGGAACCGTAAAGGTCCGGTATGCGTAAGCATCCTGCTGAGTTAATATATAGTACCTCTGTTTAATCTCAAAATCATTTGTAGCAAAAACACTCGGCTACATACTCCATTATTGGCTTGAGATCGTATCGGCACCGCATTACGTACTTAGCGATATCTCGAATGTTTCGAAACTCGATACAAACATGATAGTATCGACGGATTGAAATATATATATCCAAGAGATAAACGCTTGTCGAAAGTGTATTTAAAAATAAAAGTATATAGATTCGTATTGAGATTAAATGAGAGTGAAAATAATTATTACTAAAGATTGTCACATCCGACGACACGACATACTGTTTAAAAAAAATACTTTAATATTATTACAACGCTATACGGTAATGTGTATATAAACAAGTACATATAGACCAAAGTTTCATCTCCGGGTAAAGATTTTTTTATCTTAATTTATACTTATGTTATAATCATTTATTTTATCAGCTAGTTATGTCATCCTAGACTTTTCGTGGACATGTTTTGTACACAATTCCCTAGCAAATTATTTATTATTTAGTGTTAGCAATGTATACTCCAAAAAAATTTCATGAAAATTCGAGACTTAAATAAATCTGGTTGTTTTCAAGTGGTTTTCCTTACGCCATCAAAATGAGTGATTGTGATATAATATTTTTAAACAAGTTATTACAACGTGTAGTGAACTGTGAACGGACCTTTTAAAGGAAGTGCATTAGTTAGGGAAAGTCGGAAAAATGTCGTCGTACCGTATTTTTATGAATCAGGAAAATATATTTTCCTGTCATTTTCACGACATTCAAGACAACTTTCTTTTCTATCTTCATGTATCACCTTAAATGATTCTTAGGTTGATACCTGTTGTGAATTCCGGCTTTGAACTGTTTCGTGTTTATTCTGACGCAACTTGAATGAGTTACGTTTGATTGTATTATCCTGACTATATATCTCGTGTTGTCCGTAGAGACTGGTACAAGGATTCTCTGTATAGCCTTTCGATACTTCAGGTGATTTTTACAGTACTTATTGATTTTAATAATTTGTCGGATAATCTACAGTATTTATGTATCTAACCAACTAATAAAGAGGTTCTCAATTCGGTTGTATTTTTTTTATGGAAAGGGGTCGCATTTTCATTAGAGTTGTTGTTTTTTTATATCATAGGAGGCATATGAACAGGTGAGTCACCTAATATTAAGTGATCACCACCGTCCATAGACACTTGCAAACACCACGGGACTCGCAAGTACGTTGCCAGTCTGTGTTTAGGTTTGGAGGGGGAGGGGAGGTGGGTCTCCGGCGCTCTCACTGACCGAACGAAACGCAACAATGCAATCACTGTTACTTCACGTCGGTTTTCTGCAAGAGGGCGGTAGGATCCCGGGCTGAAACCAGAAAAAGCTTCAGCGTGGCTGTATCACCTGCAATAATATGGTCCTTGGATTAAGAAAATACTCCGAGGTACTCTTCAACATCGAATGAGAAATGTTTTTTTATGCTTTATATGATGGTGATGATATATTAAACGATGACGTGGTCCAATATGGTAAACATGTCAAACTTGGAGGGGACTGGTTATCAAGCTGCCGGAACATAGCAACAAGTGCTTGGCGACGGATTTTCCGGATTTGTTCCTACAGTTACACTTGAAAGTTAATTTTCTGTAAGCTTGCGTGTTCCCAACTTATTACAAATTTTCATATAAGCTCTGGTGAGTTTATGACAAAATTATACAACATACAAAGTATGCATAAAGATATTTCATAGTTATCTCCTATAAGGCGGAGGCAGAAATCTTGTGTAATTAAAATATAATCGAGATTGAACTATTAATGAGTAATTTGGAAGTTAGAAATTTTTTGCCAGGCATTTTCTGTTTGGGTACTATGGTATATTAGCAACAGCCCGCTATGGTGTACTGGCAACAGCCCGCGAATTTGTTCTGGTTAAATTACAATGTAAAATTTAATTATAATTCCATATAACACAATTTTTTTTTTATTTATTGAAGGCTTTGTAGCCTGCGCGACTATATCGCCTAAGTGACATACAACTATATAACAATAACAATGACAATAAACTTAACAATAGCTCATATTAATTTTGTACAATTCTTTAGCATCTTTCGAAGTGGGTTCTGACAATAAGGAATTGTACAAACCAGTGTGGAACGAACCAAAAGCATTATTGTGTCGTAGTGGATGTTTCTGAGATTTGTATTTAGACCTAATAATAATATTCATATACAATTATTTACTTAGAATCCATAGGTACACTTTGACTGAATGTGAGAATTAGTTAACGTAATTATGATAATATCCCAGCTTTAATGTCATACCGGGTGTCCTTACTATTTCGCTGTGCTGTGCTAATGAGTTCACCATTAAAAATGGCGGTCGTAATTTTAAACGACATACGACTTTAGAATATACACAGAAATGCTGTTAGACTGCACCGTCGCAAGTCTGAGAAAATAACTAAGTAACTTCCCTTCACTGTCTTCCTTTTGATGGTGCCTGGATGCGATGCAAATGTCTTTGACATGAATTTTGCAGCTTCCTAACATTTCTAAAATAAAGAACGAATTGTATTGATAAAAAAAAATCATATTCCAATAAAACAAGGTAAGGTTTATGGAGGGATCTCGGAATATGACATTCCATATTAGTGGTTTTTATATTTTATTTATAATCTTGTGTTATTTGGTGATGTATTACACAATATTGTTTGGTGTAGATAATATAGCAGTTATTGTTAAAAGTAAAAAAAAAAAACAGGATATGTATGTACATTTTCATGTATCTTTATACCCGTTACACGAGAAGAGTAAAAGCTTTGGGCTATGTATATCTATTTTTGACACGTTCTCAAGTTGTTTAAGTTTGATGGATTTTATCACATGGTGTGTGTTTAGGTTCGTCTCAATTGTGTGAGTGAAATAGGTATAGATTACGCAGGGATTTAAGCGGTCGTTTTGCATCTGCCGCTGCGACTCGTATCTGGGAATCAAATAAAAGAGGTTTTTCTGTTTTTTTGTCGTTATTAATAATTCCACTTGTTACTCTTATATACTACGTATCAGATAACCGATATGGTATTTGAAGTACAATGTACTGTAAAAACGTCAGTTTCGTAGTCGCACTTCGCATAAAGCTCTGCACGACTCGCACAGTATGCGAATGTCGATGCGCACTGCGTTTGTTGAACCTGGGCGATGCGCACGCGCACCGCATCGCGATGCGTTCGGACCAGCTGCGCAGAACCCGCGGTCCGGAATAATCCTGCATATGCACTTATCATTGTCGTTGGAATATTCAATAACTTTTTCTGTTCATTTCGAATACCTATACCGGTCTGCCAATAGAAGACTCCATCTTTATCATGAGTAAATATTAAAGACTACCTTCTACTCGCGACTTCGTCCGCTTGGAATAGTTTGGGCTAACGCTAAATTTAACTCGCGACTTCAATTACTTAAAAAATGAAAATATAGTTTAAATAATAGCCTTCCTAGATAAATGAGCTACAAATGACACTGAAAGAATTTTTCAAATCTGACCAGTAGTTCCTGAGTTTAGCGCGTCCAAGCAAACAAACTCTTAAGACTTATAATATTAGAATAGAAGTATAGATTTTGTTAATTATTTAGGTACTGGTGTCGATTAATAAAATGTTTCCCACATCTGATATAAACGGTGGCCTTTTAAACGATTGTCTGAGAACTTTATACTTTGCGTGTGAGAAAAAATAGACAAAGAGATTTGACATTTTGTTTTCCATAGTTGACAACGTTTGAATTCGTAAACGTATACATTTAATTTACACATTGTTTACTTAAATAACTTATTAAACATATGTTATTTTTATTATGTTCAATACAAAAAAGCGATTATAATGAAATAACCTTTTAAATCTTCTTGCTCACCCATTTTAAACAGTTCAGTGCTGAAGCCCTCGTGGGCTTAAATTGAACGAAATTTACTTGATTTCGATTCAACTAGATTGTCAGTCGTCTACTGGATATAAGATACTCTTAATTTAAAAACTGGGCTCAATCTTTAGCTTTTCATAATCAATCAGCTTGGACTCTCGCTTCTTCTAACCAGAGTGTCTCAGCGTTCGTTTACAACTGTCAACAAATGTAATTCTCTTAAAAAGTGTATTATGAAGCTTATAAAAAACTTACGAGAAACAAATAACGTTAAATCCAATACACAACTTTACTATAAATTATTAAAATGATTACCAGAATCTCGTAAAAATTGTAATAAATTGAAAAAAATAGCTAATTTATACAGTTGAAGCGTTAGCGCCGTCATAGAAATTTTAATCCTTGAAAAATGTTCGTTCCTAATTAAATATTCAAATATCGAATCATACCTGCTTGACCCGACTTCGGGTCACATCGGCTTAACTCGTCAAGGTCGCGCTTCGTGTCAACGAATCACAAATAAATACCATACATTTGCCGATGTCTCATCGACCAATGTAAATTTACGATTCTATAATTCGAAATTCATAACAATCCAATGTTAATAAGGTTCAAAATTAAATTGTTAATTTCGAAAATCGTACATTGTTGTTCTCATCCGGTTAGATGTTAATTCTTAAGGTCACAATGGAGGCGTGTGTTCAAAATTCTAAATTTGTATGAAGGTATATTCAAAATATAAAACTTATGCACGTTAGAGAAAGTTGATATATGTAAAAACTCTAGACCGTTACGTAAATGATGTTACGTTGCTCTTTGTATTATTGACAGTCTTGAGTATCTCAGCGGATCTCAAACTTTTAAGCTAAAAATTTTTTTTTACTTTGAGACCTATTCTTTACCTATGTTTATTATTAGGATATTATTTAACATAACTAGCAATCAAATTGCATATCGTAGGGGTCCAAACAGTTAAACATAAACAAATAAAGAAAAATGCGTAAGGACAATCACGCGACTTAGCCTCACGGCTTGGTAATTTACTGACACAGGCATTTACAGTTCGTACATTCTCAATAACGTATATCGTACCACAAGACCTACTCGCATTATTTGCCCACTTTCTGGCCTACACTTGATATGGTAAATTCTCCGCTCCTTAGCGCCATACAGTGATAATAGATAGTAGGCACCTGCCTCAACAAATGTGCTATAAACTGCAAAGGTAATTTTCAGATTTGACTCTTAATTTCTCAAAATTGGCAAATACAAAGAAAACTCCAAATTATCTTTAAAACTTTGTACAGATTTGCGATTTTACATTGACACGGGGAGACAATAAATAGGTATGTAAGAACGAAAGCTTTTAATTTGTCGCATTATGTGGTTGTATGTAAGTGGTAGGGGTTTTCCAAGCCCATCAGATTTACTACCATCCTCAAAATTGAAAAATTATCCTCAAGCCATATAGTTGTTCCGGCAGCTACACTATTGCAAACCAGTACCCGTCCAGGTTTAGCATCTTTACCATCTCAGACCATATCATTTAACATCAGAAAAAAAGAAAGTGAATATATATATACATCTGATTTGCTAAATAAGTGCAGAAATGAGTTAACTGCTAATGTGTGTAAGAAAATGAACACGGAAAAATACACAGCAATAACGATTATGTAAATTTTTAACTCATTTTGCTTCAATTACCGAGCAAAAGGTACATCATTATTTCATACGAAAACAATTATACCTTCGACTGTGGTAATTTCAGAAATGTCACACGCCTACTTTTGCGATTTTGTGCACCTTATGTTATAAGACATACGGTTAAATCTAGTTTACGTTTTGTAAAGTAAGCAATTTACAGTGATTAAGGACGCCATGTTACTTTTTTAAGGATGTTTTCGTTTTTGTATCCTCCGGCAGCTTATTATATAAAATATTGAATTATAATTTTAATCAAAGTTTTGTATCTTATTTTCCCTTTAATTCTGAAAATATTCTGGTTTATTACCAAACATTATTATTGAAGTGAATACTTATTTAGGTGCGTTGAGCGGTACTTTTGGCAGGAGATAAATTTATAATTTCGCGTCATAACATGCTACGTAAGCGTGACCGAGCGTATTGCGGTTGCGCGGCTTGCGTCAGACCAGCGAATACAACGTGGTATAGCGACCTATGTACATGTAATATTGATATTTTGCTGCGCATCGTAGGTTTGATTCATTAAATACTTTATAAGAACGTATATAATTATTGGTCCGTATGCCAATAGACGTGACAACCACATTAATGTTAATAATTTCAATATACAAATTATGACACTACAATTAATTTAAAAATTCCATAATTTTTTCACTGCTGTCGGTAGTCCTTATGACTTGCCTCAACTTTGTTATACAAACGTAATGTCACTTTCAGGGTTGCTAGATTTTTTTTTACAAATAAAATATATTTACTTGTTTAAGGTGCGTAATTTTCACTCGAATGAATATTAAATTCAATTGATTATAAAAAAGGGCTTTATTAAATTCGATTTTTGTATCCAATTAATATTTAAAATCGAATACCAGTTCTAATGTAACTAAGAATCCATTGAGAACGAGGCAAAAATCAGCTTTTATTTAATAGCCGTGTTTAATTGTTATAAATGTTTAGATAAAATAATAAATATTAAACGGAAGTTGTTACGTTGCACCAAAAATAACAACCTAACGATTCTACAAATATAATACTATACAGTTAATTTGAATTTAATTGTAATAAATCCGAAGAGTTTGTGTACGCAGCGATGACACAGAAATAATTTTGATACCCACAGTACATTGACGTTTGATGTTAGGTTATGTTAAAAAAAATGCATAGTTTGTTTATTCAAGCCATTTCATAATCCATTATACGCAGAATTACTATCAATTTTGTATTTATTTACTTATATAAAATTCTAGAGAATTCTAGTTACTATAATAAATTCGTGTGTGAGTTTATTGGTTTGTTACGCTTTCATGTCTTAAATATTGAATCGATCATCAAGAAATTGTGCATACACATTGTCGAGGTTCGGAAAAGGGCATATGATACTTTTGATGCATAAAAATGTATTATTCCCGAGTTATAAGTCAGATCTACATTGAAGGGAGCCAAATCCGAGATTTACATAATCACTACATAAAACAAAGTCCTTTGCCACGTGTGTCTCTCGGTCTGTTCATGATAAACTTAAAAACTACTGAACAGATTCTCATGCTCTTTTCACCAGTAGATAAAGTAATTCATGAAGATGGTTTAGGTATATAATTTGTCAAGTTTTATTTTATTATCAGGGCGGGACAACGTCCTCCGGGCCCGCTAGTGTAATATATTAAATACATGTTGCAACCCTAGTCGTCGTGCATGGGCTAAAAATCAATGGCAGCGGAAAAAAAGATATCATTGTGCAAGAGCAGACCACCCATTCTGGGATATAATTGGTTGAAAATTATTTTGTCATTGTATTGTGGGATAATTTGGAAGTTTTTTTGCTTCGAAATATATCTCGTACACTGACAGAGAATTGACGGATATATTGGGATTTGGATGAGGTCGTATTTAAGCAGTTGTTAAACAGAAAAATCTTTAACAATATTTTAGAATGTGACTTCTAACATAACAATAAACTTGTATTGTGTAATTGTACTAACGTATTCTGCAGGCAGACTTCATTATAGGTATACTTTAAGTACCTTGAATATGAAAACTATTTAAATTAACAATTACTAAGATGTATTGAAAGGTTGAATATTTTGAAATATGATTTTTATATGAAAATAAAAAAAAACGGTTTTTTTAAATACACTATATTGTGTCTAACAACTAATCATGGTGGTGGGGTTATGATACGGATATTGTAGTTTATGGTACTGATTAAAGATATATAATTACTGACATTTATATTTTTATTTTGCACGTTCACATCGACTTTAGAAAATCTAAAGTGATCAAAAAATAAAGTCGTGAAAAATATAAATAAGAATACTTTTCATAATTTCCGTGTGAACATTTTATAATATACTAGCGGGCCTGGCGGACGTTGTCTTGCCTTGGTAATAAAAAAAAATAATCATAAAATGCAACCGCAGCGCCACCTATCGGGTTCAATTGGGAATCTGAACCATTCTTCAATTCACCTGAACACACAAAAAATTACATCAAACTCTGTCCAGCAGTTTAGGAGGAGTTCAGCCACATACATACACACAAACAAAATTATATTCAAAACAATTAATATTAGTAATTTAAAGGCTGTCAAAACTATAGATAAATTAAGTCAGGAACTTAAGTAAATTTCGATTTGTAATAGAATAACGTAAATTTGCGAGCAGTAATTCAATAACCATGAATTAATGGAATCCCGGATGCCACAGAGTTATGCTGTACCAGCGCATTGTACATACATTATGTGAGGATAAATCATAGGAACAAACAGTCATACATACATACCTACATGCGATGGGTACACGTGCATCGTTCCCACAAGTGAAACTTCAGTAAATCGACAAAAGAATGAGATGAATATTATAACAAGGGCAGGATAATTACAAAGTTTATTTGTTTAAAAATGAATTTATTATTTAGCACAATACAAACACAGTTAAATAATAACACAACACGCTGACTTCTTACTAAAAAACTGTAATACGCAGCCGCATACAGTGTACAGTAGTATTACCTCACGTACTTTTCACATATACTAACACACGTTAAATGCTCAAATACAAGCAAGTATTAAACAGTGTGCAATATACATACACACTGACATTTGCTCTCTCGCTCTGGCTCACTAATTGTTGTATTTATGTCTCTTACCTGTCGTTCCGTTGCATCCGGTTTGAAATCACAATGTTTCTAAAGAAGTTTCACTTTATAAAAAGTAGTCGAGGCAGGAAGGATTATCCACAGAAGCGAAAACTTAAGGCAAAGGAATAACTGCGTTCTCTTTTGAATTTTAATTATAGTGTATATTATTTAAATTTCAGACACTGTATATTGAAATTATTAACATTAGCCTAGTTTTCACAGCTATTGGCACACGGGCCAATAAACAATGTAGTTCTTACTTGATTAACAAAATAAGATATGTGCACCACTTTGAATCTCCGACATAATATGGACTAGCTTTTATGGGCTAACGCTAACACAGTAGAAGGATTGGAACGGAAAAAAACGATTTTCAAAATTTTGTCATTGGAGCCCCGCTCCTATTGGTCTTAGTGTGATGATAGGAATTTAAAATTGGCATTTAGTCATCCGTAAATTATCTCGATGTTATACAATATAATACGTATTTATAACTACATTTGTAAAGTATAGTTATAGCGTTCAAAAAGTTTGTTGCTGCCTGTACGTTGTATTGTTTCATAGCGTATGCTTCTGTAGAACTTCAATAAAGAGTGTAAGAATAGTTTTCGAAACACCTTTGTTACCCTTTTACAGATTAATTACTCCAACCAATCATTATTATATTTAGTATACACATTGTCAAGGTTATAACAGAGGGCATAGGATTCATTTCATTACAAATAAAGTTAACACGAGAAAAGCCACAAGAAAAAAGCTAGTAAATCACATAGCAGTTCTTAGTATTCGTGACAGACTTTAAACTTTTGAATATGATATACAAAAAGGCAGGTGAGTAGAAAAACAAATATGTTCTGGTTCCGGAGTAAATTTTTGTTTTGCATTCGTCAGTGTAATCAGGCAGGTCGTCCCTGACTCACATCCGCGCACGAACGCTGACGAACCCCCGCGGAATTAACATTTAATTGCAAAAGATCTACGATACATGAACTGTAGAGTCGATGGCCTTATAAAACGGCTGATAACAATTACCTAACTTGATTGACGCGCCGACTCTGACTCGTGAAGGTCACCTGAATGATTTAACTAGATTACGCTATCGGATTCGCTTGCCTAGTAACAGTACGAAATGCTGCCTATTTATATGTAATCGTTTTTGCATATGCATAATAGTTATGTATAAAGTATATATTTTTGAAATAATTTATACTTATAATCTCAGCGCTATATATATATATATAGGTCATTTATCGAGGAAGGCCATAATGTCATCACGCTAAGATCAATAGGAACTGAGCATCAATGAAGAATGTTTCAAAATCGTTTTTTTTTTCCTATTGAGAGCATCCGCTGCGTAAACAAGCGTTAGCCCAAAGTAACTATTCCAGGCGAGCGAAGTCGCGGGCTGAAGAAACTTTAATATAAACCCCGCCAAAATTCTCTTATCAGTCATATCTAAAATTATTTCGAAGTCCAGTAAATTGCATTACGTATTATGTTTTTCTTCTTCTGTATTGTATTTATTACATAATGTGCAACGTACAGACTTTTGTACTCTATGCATATCATTTTGGTTTACATAATAGGTAATATGCGTGTGGAAGTGATTGTTCATGATTGGCTGAAGATTAAATTTTGAGATCAAACTGCACTTAAATAAAGTGGATAAAGTTTTCAAGCGATTAAGAAACATTTGAAATAAGAAATAAAATAATGACATAAGTGTATCCTATCAAAACATTTTATGAAGTAAGTGTGGAAAGAATAACAAGTCATGGTAAAGTAGAATGTCTTTATAAAGGTTTTTTTTAAACATCAAATATCAAAATTCCGGTAACAATATTTGACAGTTATATCATAAAATTAAGAGTAAATATATAGCAGGGCTTTGATTTATTATATTTATAAAAGTGGCTGTCTAAAAAAGTAAACAGACAATCAAACACTACAATGGAAGACAGCGGGACGTAAATATATCATGTTAACTCATGAATGAAAGCATTTATATTTATCAATCTCATTACTAAGGCATATTTCAATGTCAATTTACGCTCTCGATATCGAATACCGCACGCGACTCCGGTCTAGCACTTTCCACAGCCCCACCCGCCATTGTCTATGGCTATTCATTTGACTGATCACTTGTCAGCGGCGGACAAATCAAGATCGATTCCGATATTCTTAATTTGAATCTGTTCTCTTATCCCTTCACACAGCAGACTTGATATGTATATCCGTCTCGCTCCGACGTTATGCGTGACCACGCCGAGCGTGATCGTTGCGCCATTTGTCATGGTTATTCATATTTCGTATACAGATAAGGAATATGCGTTATGACACTTTATAAATTGGGCAAATTGACGTGGCCGATAAAGGGGCGTACTTTTTTATTTTTAATTTGGATTCTGAACTCTGGGATTGTGTTTCGAGGTCGGATGGAAGATTAATAATGGCCGATTTATTATTTGAGAATGTAGGTAATTTGTATCAATTATTCATTCAAATGAAAAATTGTATATTGAACAAGGATATAGATACACTTTTATTGATGAGTAATTTGCATTTGACCTCGTGACTCTTGACCTTGATATTTCTTATAAAGTTTATCATATCGATGATTTTAATTATAGCAGTATTTCTTTTCAAAATTTCGTCCAGTATTATTTTAGATTACAGTGGGATACTAAAGTACAGTAAAATGTATTAAAAATACACATAATCAAATAATAAAGAACGAAAATAAACAACGATACGTACCATAGACCCTAAACATAAAACCCACGTGCATATAGATAAAAGAACAATGGATAGAAACCACGCACGAAGTTTGTCAATAACCTGTGAAAAAAAAACTTTAAAAAGGCCACCCGGTTACAGCATAATAATGAAAATGTTTACAGATTAATAACCGGAAACAATAACCGGTCACAATGAATTCCCACAACAAACTGCCGTTTCGTTACAACATCGACTGTAATATAACAATACAATAACAGAGAAATGTGCTAATTTCTGTTTTAATTGCATAAAGCGAGTTATTATGTTATTTTTTTTTGTTCACGGACTAATATGTGATGTTACCTCATTGGGTGTAAAGGCGATGATACACTCGCTATCAAATTGTACAAGTATCTTACATGTCAATAAGTGGTATGTTCCAGAAATGTCACAGTGAGTTACGTTTGTAAATAAAAAAAATTTTTGATTGAATCTTAGTCTGGCATGTAGTGGCGTTTATATTTTATTCATGATCTTGTGTTATTTGACTGTATATA
>MU161212.1:0-15605 GCA_015888305.1 Antheraea pernyi | reverse complement strand
CATCCGATGTTAAGTGATCACCACCGTCCATAGACACTTGTAACACCAGAAGAGTCGTAAGTGCGTTGCCACCCTGTGTTTGGGGGAGAGGAAGTGGGGAAAGGGGGAGCGGAAGGGAGGTGGGTTATCCGGCGCTCTCACTGACCGAACGAAACGCAACAATGCAAGCACTGTTACTTCACGTCGGTCTTCTGTGAGAGGGTGATACTACCTCGGGACAGCCGACCCATTCATGCTGCAACCAGTAATAGCTACTACAAAAGTTACATTTAGCCTCTGTTTCATTGTAATCCGTTAGGTCTATCAAAAATTTGTACTTTTAATGACGCGACTTAAGTACGAGAGAAATGTAGATGGACTTAATACACTCAGATGACTTGGTTAATCGCTGTTTTTTACATAAGATTTCACGCGGACGAAGTCGCGGACATAGCTAGTATTTAAGTCTAATGTTTGTGAGTATACCGTAAAGTCCAGTCTAAAAGCTCTGCTGACCACTTGAGCTACAATTTAGCGCGATGATGAAAGTATATTTTCTTTATTGATCAATAGATCGGTATGTAATGAGTAGGGACACTTTCTCTTCATTTCACTGTCCCCTGCCTTCGAGAATGCATCATTTCTACGACTCATTAGATATCATCTATCTCACTCCACGGGTACTTTCACTTAACGTTAGAGTGGGATGGACGAACTTAAGTATTCAGCAAGCTTTGTGCAGTGAGTGGTATTTATTTACTTAGTCAATTAAACTAATATATACTTACTCATGTATCTCTGGAGAGTGACGCTCGTATAAAAAAAAAACGACATAGTGACTCACTTTTGCACATTGCTTTCGCTGTGGCATTTCCTTGTTGGATTGATGGAACGACCGGAGTGAATTTACCGATGGTTACCGTTCTTTTCAATTGTAAGTTATTGGTATGTTGCAGTGGAAAAAAATGTCTCGTGAGTAATTTAAATAAAAATACATTCTTAATAATCTAATGTATGTTCGCAAAACCTTAGATAAGCTGGACTTAGTAAAAGACCGACATAATCTAAACACTAGAAACAACAACAAATTGGTCATTCCATGTTACAAGCACACTAGGACCAGTAATAGTTTTTTTAGGTTTTTGAAACAAAGTCCCAAAACACATTACTGATTTGCCGAATAGTGAGTTTAAGCACCATGATAAGCGGGTTTTAATGTCTAAAGGCTATTGTAGAGTGGATCGATATGTGAACGATGGTGACGTCTTTAAATGAAGCCAATCTCTGTGCATTCATCAAAAACGAATGTACAAACGTAGATAGACGTTGAACTTGCCGGTTCTTCTCGATGACTGGGTTGTTTTTTGAACCGGTGGTAGCATTGACGTTCATAAGCGTCTAAATTGGGCAAAATATTTTTGATTTTTCTTTTTGGTAATCTGTAACGTAATTCAAGACCACGTATCGGTAGAACTGAAGGACTATTATGATTACCGTCTGTCAATTTGTCTAGTTAAACGCTTGACATGAAATTCCTAGAATCCTCTAGATCCTAGATGTGTGTATTTCAGTATTGATTTTTTGTTTCCAGGTAAGCCTGTCGACTTGTTCACACAGCGGGTCAACGATATAGAGCACCCGAGTCGGCTGAGTCGTATGTAGCCTATAACAATATTTTAATTAACTCATGTTAATCGGAGCGTTCGTTAGTGATAAGCGGTAGCGGAAATGTTTTTAACAATTGTTTATTTAATTGATGTTTTCACTTCCTTTAGTAATATAGATAACTAAGTAAGTTTCTCAGTTATCTAGTGTTTAATTTTTCGCATACTTTGTTTTTGATAAGCCATTTCGCGAAACACCATATCCGCATACACACAGCGAGTTCGCATTAGTATTTCGTTCCTTTAATATAACATACTGACTTACACTGTGTATGGATATTCCTCCGATTCTACAAATTGTAGCTTGATCTTAGAGAGCCTATATATAACCCGCAGTAATAAATCCTATTATTATGACAAAAGAGAATATTTGTGATGATAGACGGATATTTATTAAGTCCAAAACTGCTGAACGAATTTTAACGAAACTTTCACTAATACATCAGAATTACACATTCTTAATAATAATATAAATGCGAATGTCAGTTTGTTTGTTACGCTTTCACATCTTAACTATGCAATTGTGCATCAATAAAGTAAATTAAAAAAAAAAAGTATTAACCGACTTCAATATCAATCAAAAACCTATAAGGCACTAAAAAGCGGAAAATAAATAGTTTATCAAATTAACCAAATTAAATAAAACATATGAATATGTGTGCTACCTAGAGATGTACTGGAAGTCGTTACCAACCAAAATTTATTACAGAGACGCGAGATTGGACTTAATCTTTGTACCTATGTAGATGATATGATTTTCGGTTTGGTTGGCACCGACTTCCAATACATCTCTACGTGATATTGAGTTATTCGTCTATTTGTCGTGTACATACTTAATGCAAATTTAAAACTTATACGGTTTTGCGCTGGATGCCGTTGTCGGAACTGTACCAAATTGAAATGGGACCACACTGGAAGTACCAGCTTTCAAATAAAAAAAGAATAATCAAAATCGGTTCACCCAGACCAAAGTTATGAGGTAACAAACATAAAAAAAAAATACAGACGAATTGATAACCTCCTCCTTTTTTTGAAGTCGGTTAAAAACATGCTTTCATGTTTAGCTTTTATCTAGAAATATGTTACTGCTTTTGAGGGATTCCTCATATCTACGTTAACGTTAGTAGAACCGCGTGCAAAAGCTAGTAAACTATAATTTCTTGTACCCTACCACCTAAGAATTATATCGATATAGCTGTATAAATCGTTACAGTTACACTAAGATAATGCATGGTGCTACTGCTAGTAATTGATAAGCCATTTCGCGAAACACCATATCCGCATACACACAGCGAGTTCGCATTAGTATTTCGTTCCTTTAATATAACATACTGACTTACACTGTGTATGGATATTCCTCCGATTCTACAAATTGTAGCTTGATCTTAGAGAGCCTATATATAACCCGCAGTAATAAATCCTATTATTATGACAAAAGAGAATATTTGTGATGATAGACGGATATTTATTAAGTCCAAAACTGCTGAACGAATTTTAACGAAACTTTCACTAATACATCAGAATTCGTTTTAGACCATATCGTCATATAGCTTATAATATAACATATAAGATTGCTTATTACGTTGATCTAGGAGCAATTCTACATTAAGTTTAGAACCGCTGGGTTACAGGATCTTATGAGTATTTTAATGTTATGTTAGGTTTAATTGAATCACAGAATAGCGGCAAGCTGAAGCCAGGTAAAATATTACATGTCGTAACAAGATTAATTAAAATCCATTACCATTAAGTGTTTGTAATACCTTAGGCACCTTGATTAGTCACGCCGGGTCGCGGGTTCAGAGCTAACGCGCGTACATTTTCAAATCTCGATAGAGAGGTAACTTGGAGAGAGTTCCCACACGTTATAACTTCACGGTCGAGTCTTATAGTCGTATTTATTACTAGCTGTGCCCGCGGCTCCTCGCGCGTTTTAAACTGTATTAAAAAATGTAAAATTGTGAGAGAAGATGTAGAACTACAGAAATACTCTGCCAGTGTATCAAAATCAGTTCAGGTGTTTCGGAGATTACCCAGAGCAAACTAACATACAGAGAGAAAAAGGTTTTTCTTATAAGTAGCGTATATAACCTCATATCCTCTCATACATATATCATATATCTCCCGGCTAGTGTGTTCTCTCCGTTCTATAACATGGGGTCCTTCAAGCGTAACGTGAAGAGACATTTACGCAAACCGGCATGACAACGACGACCGCCGGAGGAGGGCGTATCTCTCTGTGGTCGCCATTGTTTTTGGATTGTACTGTGCTTACCATCAGGCACAGTGCAGTCACTTTGCCGTACTAAAATAAAAAAATCCATTCGCTAAAAAGTTGTTATTTTGATATTGCATACAGACACGAACGAATAATAAAGTGTTTTCTCTTAATAATTTTCCTTTTTAGTCCTTTTTATACAATATCCTATTGCTGGGGTGACCATGAAGACAATACGGTGGAATGGATTTTCCAGCGTCCAGTGCCCATGATGGTGACATAGTGATAACCATTGTCAAAAATTCGACTTGATTTATCCGGCCATTGTAATGTCAAGCATAGGTATTTTTAAGCCAATAAACTAATTAGAATCTCTGGAAAGTTCGCATGAATGATTAGTTTATTGCACTTTTCGGTCGTACACTGGCGAGCTCGATGTTTGTGGCTTGTGGTATTTTTTCGCTTTCTGGCAGTATTATGAAATAAATATAGATTAAGTTGTACTCTAGAAACATCACCGACAGGTCTATTTCTGCCGTAAAGAACTGAGGTTATGTGTATCGGTGCAAAGGTTCTTGTTAGCGAAACATACTGTCACAAAAGCCCTTCCACATCGGCCCCCATAAGTAGCGGCGTATTAACTGGTTTCATTTAGGAATACGGTACTTTTTAACAATAGTACAGCGAGCATTTAACGTCAACTCGATTCCAGGCTTGCTACCACTATACATGTTATAAATTCTACAAAGTAGGTACTAAAAGCATAGTAAAATATAACCATAATTCGCGACTGATGTCTCGCAATGTACCTTTTAACGAGTATTTGTAAGTCTTATTATTATATAGACTATAATAATTATATAGACTGCCTGTCTGCGAGATCACAGGTGGTGGCGTGAACACATCCGATTCCCACCCTTGAACGCAGTGTCAGGGTCTGTCAGCGATTATAAACGTTAATCGTTCACAAAGACAACAAACAATTTGTATGTATAGTGACATAATATTTGTATAGATGCTACGGCGCAAGGTCGGTCGGTTCGTGTACTGTGTGCAGGGTTGTCACTATACGCTTCAAATATTATACGTACACATATTATATAGGTAGATTTTTTTTTCGAACTGACTACTCTTCTGACCTTGCGGGCCTTCACAGCTCCACCGGACTAAACTGATTTTAGCGTGGGCGTGATTTAGGGCGTGATTTTAAATTCGATGCATCGGTAACAAGTTAAGAAAAGTGTGCAATATATTTTAGTGTTAGTCCACACTGCATACTTTTAATTATGTATTAGGCAAAATTAATATGACAAGTTCAGATTATATACAATAAATAATATAGACTAAAATATGCACTTTCCCTATAGATTATCTGAATGTCTAATTGAAGCAGCTCTACTTCAATAGAGTACTGTATTGATAAATTGGTTGTGGCGTTGTCTACTTTCCTCTAATAGTAGATTTGTTAGTAACAAATACGAAATATGTAAAGACTGTAATCGGGATGAATGTGACTGATACTGCCGTAGGTGCTAAATTGCCTTCTATCGCCAAGACCTAAATGTAAGCTCAGTACAACCGATTTTCTAGTGTTTCTAGCACACCGTTTGTCGTGCCGGTATTTGAGCAAGAGATTAGTCGTCGATAATTTTAAAACATCTTCAATAGTCGAAAAACAACCACTACCCTCCAAATAATTTATGCTCTTTCAGATCAAGTGTAATCGATAAGCGAAAGCAAATAGATACTAAAATGCATCCATATAGTATATAGTAGTCCGGTGAAGCTTTTAAGACCTTGCTGGGTAAATAGCATAGTCAGTTCGAAAAAAAAAACCGAGTATATGTAAGAATGTAAGCGTATTTCCTAATGGCTACTAATTGGTAATAGCTTTTAAGTTTAATTTGAAAATCTAGAACTAAGCATCTTTTAGCGTGTATAGTTAATTTCATTGATATCCAGTTTTCTCCCTTGCTCATACCGGAGTCTTTGGACACATCATAACCAATATAAAATGAAAACAATATCGTCATCATCTTCTTACTCTTATCCCACCTAAGTAGGGTTTGCACAACATGCTTTCCTCTTCCACTCTCCCTTGTTAGATGTCATCTTAGTATTCACAAATTTATACACATACCTACCAATCCAAGATGTCAAATGATCGTGACAACCCTATGATTCGGTCTCACAGTCAACCGTTAGCTCAAACATAACGTTTACACAAATCGAATATGCAATTAAAAATCATTTAAATTAAATTGTTTTAATTAACTACAATTACGTGACGATTTTGCCTGTTTGTTTTCTCAAACTGAGATTGAAAATATAAATTCCATTACGTCGAAGACCATTCGGTATTCATATTAACGTATAATTGTACAAATGATATGCAAAATAAACAGAAATACATTTCAAAGAGCCCCTATATTTCAAACACAAAAGTACGTTTCAAAACCTACCTTTGATTATCATTCGGAACGCATAAAGGGGGCTATTATCGAATTTAAAAAAACGTCCGATACATACGATAAAGATCGCAGCTGCCAAATCGCAATTCAACATAATGGATATGAGATCTTAATAATAATACCCTTAGCTGTAAATTTACGTCGGTTCAAAAGGTTGTGATTTGAATACAAGAATATTATTGAATATGATTTTAAAATTTTCAAATAATACTGGTAGTCAACACTTCAACGTACTTTGTGGGGCCATTATATACATTTTTTTTTATTTTTGAAGTTATATTTCTTTTGGCACGTTAGGGAAAAATTAACGTAACGTTTTACGGAAACGTAAATTTTTACGATGCGCGCGCACATCGTCACGAAAAACCGACACCCTGAAGTTAGCTATAGTCAACTTTTTCTATCGTTAGTGTCGTTTTTTCTACAAACGTAGAATAAGACGAAAGATAAAATTATTAAAAAGATTTTTATCTTGTCACGCCTAAGAAGTATGACTTCTAACGCGTGTACATAAGTACACACACACTTTTTTTTTAAGCAACAAAACAAATTACGATGATAATATCGACTGCACAGACATCATCGCCATTTTTTAAATCCTTTGTAGTTTTTAACATTTTACCACAATCTCTCCTCATGTTAAATGACAACTTGGCTTGCGATACTGGAAACGCTAAATTAATAAAGGGACACTCAAGTGCATGCGGGCATTATAAAGAGCCCTACTGCATGATATGATTTGGTCACGATGTTTTCTTTCACCGAAACACACCGCTTATGATAGAATTCAGACCTACATCGATCAACATAATGTCTTAACTACTGTCAAGACATAATTGCTTTAAAAGAAGTCGCTTTAAAAACTGGTCCTTATTAGCTGTGTATTGCTCTTTGTTTAATGACGTATTATTTTTTCTTAGTACCAAGATATTTCATTCTGCTATAGTGGCAAAAGGTAAACTGCATACTGGTGTTGCTACAAACATTACGCAACAATAAAATGAACTCTTAAAAGTTTTAATTTAAGATATCCGAAGGGAACACAGCGTGGGATATATACACCAAAACAGATATCCAACGGTTAGTTTAATAGAAACTATAAATTAATTTTACAATTAAAGTCTCAAGATTACATATAAAATTAGTAGCTCGTAACGCAACGTCTTAATAATGTATTTTATTACGAATTCCTACCATTCACAGCGCGAAGTAGGCGATATTATATCGAAACGAGCTTTCGATTGAATCGATAATTGGGACTCTATTCTAACCTTAAAATGAGTGTCCCACGCGCAGCCGCCGCGGCGCGCTGGTTTTGTTTTGTTTTGTAGAATACAAAATAGACTTTTTGCCTTTGATATATGAATGTAAACATTTACAGAAGTATGTTTGTAATGTAAAAACTGATATGGTATATAATTACTTTTTTCACCTTGCTCCACATAACATCTGTTATGTGTATTTATTTATCCACCTACTTTTAAAGCATACGATTCTGTAGTATTTTTATGTTTATAAAAAACATTTATCATGCGGTCATAAAATTATTTCCTTTCAAATAATTTATGTTTGTGCGTGATTTCGTTTTACTAACAAAGTTTTATTTTTGTAATATTTATGACGAAGCTACAATAATTACTGTTGTTTAAAACTCTACCTAAAGTGTTATTCTATAATTTTTATCTTTCTTAAATCTTATAATTACTTATTATTTTTATAGTAATTATAAATCTAAATTTACTAAAAATCATTACTTATTTACTAATATTATAAATGCGAATGTGTATTATGTTTGTTTGTTGTGCTTTCACGACTGAACTGTGTATCATACAATTTTGTATACACTTTTTAAGGGGCACAAAAAGGACAAAGAGTATCGTCTCTCATCCAGAAAAAGCACTGTTCTCGAGGGAAATGCCAAGTCTATATTAACATGAGCGATATAAAAATGTTAACGTTTGTTTGTTCAAAATCTTAAAATATCTTCACTGTATATTTTACAATTTTGAAACGACGTTTGCATTCGGATACGCGTCCTGTTTTATAACACATACTTTTTGAAAAAATATATTAAGTTATAGTAAACATACCGAGTATAACAGTTTGACATAATAATAGATCTATGTATACGAGGCGTAACGTTTGGAAATGAGCTAAATTCAATTGTAATCATTCATGTAACATGTTTAATTTTTTTTATGATTTCCACTTTTTATACACCGAGAACGAAGTTCAAATTTTGGTGTTCATAAGATTTTTAGTTTTTCTTATAATCTTTATAATATACATGTAAAAAATTTGAAGATCTTGAAAGTAACATAAAATATTAGGAACGGCTTTAATTGGATTTAGCTTATTATAAAATGTAAAATTTAAAATGTAAAAATTTATATTTTAATTTTCACCCTTTATATCTAATATTGAAGTCCCGTTGTTCTTTCATTGGGAAACTTTTTATGCTATCTATATATCTAGCCACTAAGTGACGCTAGGTTGTTTTTTTTTTATGAAACATGAACGAAATAGTTAACGGTTATTATCGAGTAATAATTTAAGATGCAATTATATATATTATTAGCGGGCCGGGTAGACGTTGTCCTGTCTTGATAATAATAAAAAATCTAAAATTCAACCGAAGCGCCACCTACCTTGTTCAATTGTGAATCTAAACCATTCTCGGATCCACTGGAACACGCACACAAAATTTCATCAAAATCGGTCCAACCGTTTAGGAGGAGTTCCGTGACATACACACGCACAGAAGAAATTTATATATAAAAAGATGAGATAATTAATTATTTAAGCGAGAAAATAATAAATAAGGTAACGTTAATTGTAATTAATATCACGATAGGTTCTGAATATATAAATACACTCTGTAGGCCCTCAAGGTGATGAGGTGATAACCTTGCAATTGTTTGCTGTAATAGATAAAACCAGTGGCATTCTGAGCAATAGCAGTATTCATTGAATTTGACTCTATTAGCTATTGTGAACCCAATGTTATTTGATTATATCGAGTTTTTTTTGGCTGTAGATTTTTACTGACATTGTCGCCTTAGTAATAATGTTATAAGTACCTTGTGATAACTTCAATGTCCTAACAAGATATGTCTGCCTTGCTAGAACTTTCCATGGAATTTTTGAGCCATCACAGAATTCATGTTCCGTTCATTAGCTCACAATAATCAAACTATATTACGTAAAACACCTCCAATAGTGTGCCCGCGACTTCGTCCGCGTGGAATCTTATGTAAATGTCTCTGTGATTAATAAAGTCATCTGGATGTCATTTACTTATCCACTTTTCTCTCGTACTTACGCCGCGTCGTCATTAAAATGACAATAACTTTTGATAGAGTGGACCGATTTTAATGAAACAACGTCTCATTTTCTTTCTGAGGTTTTATTGTGAACTCAGTACTTTAGGAATGATGCGTGTTCATACAAACAGACAGACAGGAATTCCTAAAAATGATTGAAATGTATTTTATTACTTACATATTCCTAGACACCTGTAAAAATTTTTTTCAGCATAATCGAAAAAGTACGGACACGTTAAATTTACATTCTTATTGTATGTAAAGAAGATATATCTTTCTATAGAGTCATATAACATAAGATTATGAATAAAATCCACTACATGGCAGATTAAAATCCCGCCAAAAACTACTGTATCGAGTTATGTATTACTTACTTTCCTAAACTCAACTTTTGTAAGACATAAAATTAATTTATTGTATTTTTCTACTACGAATGTCTATTATTTAAAGAATTAAAATATAATTAAAAATAAATTAACCAACAAATAAATTCGTTTTCATTTTCATTACGTTCTATACCAATTATTAAAACCCATTGTAAGCATTTCGCATTCACAAAGAGCAAATAATATTAAGGTCGTTTCTAACAAAGATAATAATAAATCCATTCAATCATTCGTTCTTTCGCGCATTCGTTCAATTATGATTTATTTCGCAGGTGTTAAAAATGTCCGTGTGAACGAAACCATTTGTTTTAGAAGTTTAATTACATTTCTTATTCATTAAGAATCATTGTGCAATATCTGATAACATTCTTTACTATCATTGTGCATTATTTTTAATGAAACCGGCAGAGTGTGCATAATGGTACTTTTTTAAAATTTAAGGGTATCATTAACAATTAAATACGTATTGAATACTTGCTTTAAAGTTTGGATACATACGTATTAAATGCACCACGCTCGCCGAACGTTCGACATCTGCTCTTCTATCGCTGTTTCGTTAGGTTAGGTTAGACTTGCGAAAAACACGATCTTACTGCGGCAGCCGTCGGCAAGCGCGGTGCATTTAACACGTAAGTATCAAAACTTTTTCAAGTATTCAATACGTATATAACTTTTTTGTAATAACACGCTATAGGTTTTAGCGGTTTTTGTAATAACACGCTATAGGTTTTAGAGTTTTAGCGTTGGATTACAATCTCATCTGATGTTAAATTACGATGTGGTCTAAGGTGCTAAACACGCTAAATCTAAAGGGGATTGACTCCTAAGTGCAGCTCCTGGAACGCGCCAATAGGCGGCCTTTGAAAAAGCCGTACCAACATCCAAAATTATGTTTATTAATACAAGAATCTGCTCTTTACATCTAGTAGTGATGATGTAAGTTTATGAGATAACATTATGTTCTTATCATCCATTGCATCAGAGCGAAGGATTATTTTAAAATTCGATTGAATTATAGACTATATGCTAACTCGCATATTAAGATTTATTATATGTTCAAATCAATTAAAAGACATTAAATCACACTTCCATGCCAACGAGGTGTAAACTCTTTGATAAGAGATAAGAAACTAGTTGCATGTTTACAAAGGGGAATAATCCAATATCTTCTATATAATTTTATAGGTTTTAGCGTTTGAACAATTTCACCTGATGTTAAATTACGACGTAGTCTAGGATGATTAACATGCCAAACCTAGAGGGGACTGACTCTCAAGTGCAGCTCCCGAAATACGCGAACAGGTCCTTGATGCTACTTAGATGAGGGTGATACTTAGCCAGGTGGACTTAGAAAAAACCCTACCATCATGCTATGATCACATCACATCTGAAGCTCCGACTCAGTCGCTATGACTCGAACCTACGTCCATCGACGCTGTATCCGAACACACTATTAACTAAGCCATCATGATCAGCTTCACAGATTAACTAAAGAATTATATGGATTCCCTAAATGATTACTAGGATATGTAAATCTACATCCAAATGTGCGTGACGGTATTGAAGCAATAGATGCGATTGAAGTCGCTTCAATAATTAAATGAATCACATTCGATCTCCATCAGTTAGCGATTGATAAAATTGTCAGCCTTTGAAAAGTCGTTTCTTTAGAATTGTTAGAATTGGTGTGGAGATAATCTAACGATGATCTCTCTTTTCATCACGCAGTAATATATGCTAATCCAGTGAGCCTAGAAAGCGAATTGAATTTTAAATGCAGCTGTCGCATTATATCTCTGAGTTTTTGGCGTCGGACTATCAATATAAAGCTGATAGTAGATTAGTTCGAGCAATTTATAATATCGGGTCTCGCGAATCATTAAAGACTAAGTTTCAGGAATTCGGTATCTTTTATTTATTAATATGGGGAAATCCCTAACGTATACGCCACCCTACTGGGGGAGAGTGTGGATTATGTCCGACTCGCATGGACTAGAATCCCATGGTGTACCGTCCGCCGCATGGTAGGAACGGCCAGAGACCTATCTAGCTCTCACCTGAGAACCGCTCCTGTGGCAGCCTGGCAAAGTGGTCGCCAGATTCCCTCATTATAGGGAGGCAGGCTGGGTACACAGCCAGCCGCCTTCCCTCGTCAGCCGAACCTATGAAATGAGGAGATGGGCCCATCCCCTCAGACTCGGATACGGGAGCAGGAGGAGACGAGCGTTCCGTCTCCCCCTTCTTCCTACTCTCCTTTGGCGGAGAGGGCCACTCAGAGGGTCCTTCTCGCGGGCCCTCCCTGCTGCCTCCTTCTGTAAGATGAGCTACTCGCAGAAGGAGGCCACCGCATTGCACACTTCCTTGCTGCCGAGCATGACCGAGACCACGCTCGGCAGCGAGAGATCTTCTCCTACTGCCGCAGCTAGAGCGCGGCACTGCTCCTCCCACGCAACACACTCAGAGTGTGCTGCGCGGTGTCCGTCTCAACGCCGCATGTCACGAGTGAGCTCCCCGATCCGATGAAGGTACCTTCCAAAACACCCATGTTCGGTAAGTACCTGCACCAGACGATACGTCAGGGAGTCCCAACCTCTCCCAGGGAATTCGGTATCTTAACTCTGCTCTTCCATTATATTTTTGATAATCTAATGTCCGTAAAAACATAGATAAGCTGGATTTAATAAAAGACCAACATAATTTAAATACTAGAGACAATGTTAAATTCGTCATACCATGTTACAGGCTTACTAAGACCAACAGTTTTATAGGTAACAGTGTTAGATTTTATCATAAAACCCCAAAGCACATTACCGACTTGCCGGATAGTCAGTTCAAGCACCATGTCAAGCCGGTTTTAATATCTAAAGGCTATTTACTATAGGGTGGATCAATGGATGGTGATGTCTGGAATTGACTCCGCTCTGTGCATCCACTAAAAACGAATGTAGCTATCTATGTTTGTAAAAATATATATCATCTGTCGGTTCTTCTCGATGACTGGGTTGTTTTACGAACCGGTAGTAGCTTTGACGTTCCTAAGTGCCTTTTCAGGGCCTAAATTGATTACGTATTATTGATTACGATTACTGAGTATTTACGGTAGCTAGAAAATTATGGGATCAGTTAAGGGCACGTCTAAATGCCTTGTATTGTCATGCACGTAATGCTAAATCGGAAACATACGAGCACATTACCAACATAAATAACGTAGAAAGTGGATTCACCGGTGATCCCTTCGCAAAATTAATTTTCTCTTTGGACGATGAAGGTATGAAATTACCACTGATTATATCCAGACATGCTGGTGTACATTAATTTAATACACTCTGTGTAACTTATAGCCGATCAAGTTACAAGTAACAATCTTCTGTAGTAGGAACATGATGAATTCAATTATGTTTGTAAATATGTCGTCGACGTAAAAGGGCTCTGTGAGAGTGTTGATTTTTGAACCGTAGATGTGAAACCTTTGCATTTTAGGGAAGCATCTTAATTAAAGAATAGAACAAAAAGCCAAGTTCACGCGGTGCTCCAAGTCGGTCATCCATACAAGTACTGACCGCGTCCGATGTTGCTTAACTGCGGTGATCATACGAGAGCCGGTGTTTTCAACACTCTACCCGACACCGTGTTTATCTCCACCAATTTCGTCGTACAAAAAGGTTGCGGATCAGAATCTCAAAGCCCTTGTAATAACTTCAACAGTTTCACAACCCATTATCAAAGATAGCGGGATTGAAGTAGCATAATAGTTTCGTGCTAGATGCGCCCGCGCAGATTATTGAACCAAAATTGGTCACAAGTTTACTAATTAGTTCTCCATTCGATATAACGAGGTTAACGGATAATAAAGCGACGGTTATAGATTGGTTTAATTGTTTCAAATTTGGAACATGGCCTATATCTTACATCAACAATACCTCAAATAATGCTTAAGTAGATTAGCTAATAGTGAGTTTAATTATATGCTACAAAAGTACAAGGGTTCAATTATTGTTATACCGAGTGAGTTAGTTTGATCCATAGTTGCATCAAATCTCAGACTGCCTAGTGAACTACAGTATCTTCGAAACTATATTAAGCATACGTAATCTTAACTAGTTAAAATAATGTTTTTGTGAAGGACTCACGAAGTATAAAATAAAAGTGTAGCTCAAAATTTATTACATTTATTAAATAAACACTATTGCCAATGTTATGAGTTCTAGGATTATAAAGGTCGCCACTTCCAGTATCGAATGAAGTGAGAAATATTATAGAATTCACTAGTTTGAACAAATACAATAATCAGATATGTAAATAAAAATATAGTATAATTGGGTAATTTTGTAAGATGTTTATAATATTGGCTATAAGTAATAGTTCGTTAAAGGTGTAACAGATAGTGGCTATGTAGTTCGTAGTATTTTGAATAAAAAGGGATTTGTATTGTTTAAGTTAAAGTTGAGTAAATGTAAATAATTGTCACTCGGTGTCTAAGATTCACCTCATTCTAGCGAATTATATTCGTCGCATTTTGGCAGGTGACAGCAACGAGATCAGATGTAATCTGTCGAACTTGTTAATAAACTGTACTGCACTTACCATAAACTACAGATAAAAACTAAGTACTATAATCCAACTGTAGACTTTGACACTTGCTTTATTGTGATCTAGCGGATCTGGCAGACGTTGTCCTGCCTTGATTATAAATAATCCTAAACAAATTATATACCAAAACCCAAAGGTTGACCAAGGTATGACCAATGACACAACATGGATCATTTTATCCACTAGTGAAAACCGAATGAAAATCCGTTCAGTAGTTTTTGAGTTTATCGCGAACAGACAGACAGACGCGGTAGGGGACTTTGTTTTATATACTATGTAATGATTTATGTGTATAACTGTGAAATACAAAAAATAACCTTAACACACCGCTTGTTAATCCCATTTAATTTATAAAATGAGAGCTTCGGATGTAGCTACATCACCGCTAGGGTCTATAATCGCAATAAATTACTTGGGTGCACGAGCGCATGCCCATAATTCAGGGCCGCGCCTGAACGCTGACAGCGCCCCTCATAACTGCGGCCTGGTTAGATTCTACGTTTCGATCTTGATAATACGAACCGCGCTAAGATGAACACGTTATAAAATAAACGTGAAAACTGGTTTAAATATTTTAATTTATACAGTAGATTTCATCAAAATCTTAAATCTGATTTCCAACTTTGAACTTGATTTAAGACTGACAGTTGCATACATTTTAATACAACTAAGATATATCTTTCTATGATATTTTACCTTATTTTATTCCCCGTCCTATTGACATTATGTGTCTTCTAAGTGTTATTACGAATACCAACTAAATTGTAGAATTTATATTAAAATTTATTGAAACTAACAAAAATAAACATTAAATTTTAGTTTAGTTCTCTTGTGTATGTTTGTAAGCTGATAATATATTTTATCTTTGGATACATAAAAAAATTGTTAAAAAAGAAAATGTTTTATAAAATTTCCATCGTTTGTTGTTTTACCCACGTGTACGTGAAATTGTGTGCGCACACATATTACCATTT
>MU161211.1:40262-51236 GCA_015888305.1 Antheraea pernyi | reverse complement strand
AAACTATCTGCAACACAAACTTTAAATCGCTCTGCTGTAGAGAATTTGCAAAAATAACTTCGTTCTTTACATAGGTTGATAATTATAATATATACTATTTATTGTTTAACATTATTATCTCTGCACATTTAATATATACTTATTCAGGTCTACCTATCTTGTATTTACATGTTCGCGGTGTGTTTTTAAATGTAACTCCATACCGATCCTCTAAATTTTTGTAAGTCTCTTCATATCTTGTCTTCCAGCCATCCTGTTCAGCCGCTCTCTGACTTCCAGTTGCCATCATCCAAGCTCCTGTCATTGGAATATATTGTTCCTTATACATTAGGCGTCTGAAGTATAATGAAAATAATATTTTAACCAAATAATTAAAATTGATTTCAAACTTAACGGTTAAATAACAGAAAATATTTACATAAAAGATGTTTTTCTGCATTTCGAATTACGAATAAGAATAGGAATTTGTTATGTTAAACTGTTGCAATTACTTGTGTAAACCTAGGTCCAGCATAGGGATGCTTACGATGCTTACTATTACGTAGATTTGTGTTGTAAACCGTATAGACGTCCGGACACTGCGTTGATCGATATAAATGCTTGGAATAAAACCATAGCATGGTGGCAGGCTAGCTAACACCCTTAGGTTCAAAATCTATCACCAAGAGTATGTAAGTGAGTTCTAGCACCAGCATGTTAGGTACAGCCACTCTCTAAATTTAGCGTGTTTACTGTTTAGGTCACATAATTGTTTAAATAAAATGGACGTCGAGTCCATATAAGGATCATTATGGTCTTTATACACTTTGTATGATCAAAGTAATATTACGACACGTCCTCATGTTCTAACAAGCATTATTATGTTCTTATGTCGAAGAATAGTTGATTTATAGGGATATTAATAAGAATATAAGACAAAGTATTCATTTCTAAACTAGTCAAATTATAGATTTTTTGAAATGCATAATTGAAAATTACTTCTGCAGTAACTTAGTAGGATAATGCAGTTTTAAATACATAACTGACTTTAAAAAATTCTCGAGCAATTCCAAGACGTCTATATTTTGGATGCACCACTACTGCTCTTCCATTGTGAATATTTGTATGTGAATTTAGTGCATAGATTATTAAGGCGTCGAATTTTGAATATAAATCAAACATCATTTCGATGAACTTTTTCATTTCTTTCGTTCGCGGCTGTAATAATCAATAATAATAATAGGTACTCGCTTGTTGTTGTTAAAATACTAGTTTGAGGTCGAAGGAAATATGTTTCAACTTTATATTTTGATACGTATGAACAATTATCAGATGGTATGGGCGTATAAAAAGATATAAGAATCATGTGATAATATCACGTGGTCTAACTAGCTCTGAACTTACCCGAAGGCAAAAGAGGTAGGGGCCGCCCACCTTCAACATAGTGATCAAATATTGCAAAGGACCTCAAGAGAGTCCAGTTCAAGGATCGACAACCCAAGACAGATTAGCTTTGCGCAAAAATGTAAGGATACCTGAGCCCAAATACCGGGAAAAGGGATGGACAAAGGACAAGAGACATAGTTTTGTATGCAGTAAATATTCAAAATTTGTAATTTTTTAAAAACAAACCTTTAAGTCTTCTCTTAGGTCATCTTTCTTTGCCACTACTATACGCGAATCACCTATTATTTCATTTACATTTTCTGTTCCATCGTCGACACAACAGACAACTACATGATGTGGCTTCATCCTCCACAAAATCTCCAATAGTTCTTCAGCTTCGTTCATAGCTTTCATACTTTCTATTACACCTTGATGTAATTACAATTAATTAAGTAATTAAAAAATACTAAATATATCGTATATTATACCTAAAATTTTTATACTTATTTACAATTTTAGGCACGATCTCAATCTCAATTTCCCTAACGGCGTGTAAAGATGAACTTGAGAATGAAGTACGTCTGCCCAGTAGATTACTATTCAGTCTTCCCTTAAAATCTCGCAATTTACATGTGGGATGAAAGAGATACGCCAGAAATAAATTAACCCTAGAAAGATAACAATGCCACGGCATACGTTAAAGATAACCATACGCTTCAAATGTGCACTCTTTTATTTTTTTTATTTTTGTTTCTCGAACTGACTACGCTATTGACCCAGCAGGGTCTTCACAGTTTCACCGGACTCCGCACTCTTTTATAATATGTGTTTTTAATTGATTAACTAAAAAATATTTATAATTTATGTTATTATGTTAAAAAGTATATTTAAAACTATAAACATAAAATACGTTTTTACTTTAATTTGTTTATTTCAAATAATTCAAAAACAAATGAGTAGACCTCTAGGAAAAAATAACGAACATCAACAACTTTATGTTTCATGAACAAAATCGCTTATAAAATGATCTTATGAAAATAAGAGTTTTTCCTTATAAGATGTTTGACTTTCATATAATCAGTCTAAAAATTATCTGTTATAAAAAAACATTTAAAAATGTTATCATGGCAAACGTATTTTTTGCCACCGCAAAAGGTTCATTTGTAGTTAGTACAGGTTGATATTATTTTATTTTTAGATGTAACCGTCTTCTTTTGACCGATGCCATGGTGGTTCCTTTTCTTATATTGTACGATTCTGTGCAGGGGGTTCTCGAACAATATTTTCGATGATACTTAGAACATGTTTCGGCAAAGTAGAAATCTCTAATTTCTCTGTTATTCATGGCGTAGCTAGTTGTGTACTGAGTTTATTCATATATTCTCTTCTATTTAAGAGCTTTTCATGTTTTGAGATGGCATTGTGGTAGTGTATCATGTAAGAGTTGACAAAATTTATGTTCAATATGCCATAGAACATAGTCATTGGCCACCTATTCGTTTTCCTGGAATACGACATCGAAAAGCAAATTTGCCGAAAGTGTCCACGTCTCCTTTGGCTAGATTATAATAAATAATAATTTCAAGCTTACCAGTTACTAAATACCAATTAATTTCCTAATAAATATTTAGGATTGCCCCGTTGTCACGCACGCGCACGAGGACGTTCCTTAGTACCGATCTCCGCGTTTTTTAACCGCTCGTCCTGCGCGATAATGCGCCGAAGTAGTGAGTTTCCTTCCCGGCCGGCAACAGTGACGGGGAAGAAGAAAAAAGGCTCTTCTAAGGGCCAAACAGACGCCTCGACCACGAGCTTGCCCACGGACACCAAAATCCCGCATACATCGACGACCCCTGCTATCCCTCAGGAAACGCTCTTAACATCGCCTATATCTCAGACAGCTCGGACGCGGCAGTACGAAAACGACTGCGACGTTTTCTCCCAACTGATGGCAGCTGGGAGCCCTTCTGAGATGCTGAAACGGTGGATCGCGTTATTTCTTCGCATCCAGAAGGATGAAGACGAGGGCTTTGAACCCCGAAAACAAGACATCTCCGCATTGAGATCTCTTTTAACCGGATTACTTGTGTTACCAGAAGTCCCCGTATCACAAATGAAGCAGCTTGAACCTCGCATAGCAGCCGTGCGCCGCAAGCGCGACGAAGAGACGCAAAAACGATCGCTCTCGATCTCACCAGACACCCAGAAATCAGAAAACTACAACATCAAGAAATTAAACAAACAGAAGAAGTTCCCGTTATACCCGCCGAGAGCCGCGCGGCGCCACTAGCGCCTGCACCTGTGCACTCGACGGAACCCCGATCTCCGGAAGTACCAGATGTACCCGCTGAGAGCCGCGAGGCGCCACCAGCGCCTACGCCGAACCAGCGCACAGAAAGTCCTGTGTTACCCGTCGAGAGCCGCGAGGCGCCACTTGCGCCTGCAGCCGTGCTCTCGACGAGTAAACAAATGGAATCCCGAGTTCCCGATGTACCCCCTGAAAGCCGCGGGGAGCCACCAGCGCTCTCTACAAAACAGACCACCATAGTTCCTGATATACCCGTCGGGAGCCGCGGGGCGCTACTAGCGCCTGCATCTACATCGCAGAAGATGCCTGCGGAACCCCAAGTGATGACCGATATACCCGCAGAGAGCCGCGGGGCGCCACATGCGTCTGCACCATCGCAGCATGGACGCGGAGTTCGCTTCCTTCCTATTAACAACGCAGAGCACAAAATAGTGAATGACTACCTGAAGCAAGTGGAAGGGTTGAGTTAGTTTACCTATTCGCGGCCTGCCGGAGGACACAGAGCCCGACAGGATTACCGAAGCCCTCCGCGAGAAGGGCTTCCATCCGGAATACACCCGACGCATGCAGGGAAGGGGAGGAAGACCAGGGTGCATCTTCCACTGCTCCCTGGAAAGAAAACCTGGCCTAATTCCGGCCATATACGAAATAAGCGACCTCCTGTTATTCAAGATAACCATAGAAGCATGGCTTGGGAGGAGGGCCCTGGCACAGTGCCATCGGTGCCAGCTATTCAGGCACTCCTCCCACCACTGCCATCGCCCGATAGCCTGCGTGAGGTGCGGCGGTCCGCACTTCGCGACAAATTGCGACCGCCCACTCGAAGAGCCTGCGTCCTGCGCTAACTGCGGCGGGGCGCATACTTCAAATAATACCCGCCTGTACCCTGTGTTCCACCGCGAGGCGCGTAATCGCCGAGCGGGGACCGTCATCCGGATGGGTGACACCGGACGACAAGAGGAGCGCAAGAACACAGCGCCTACAACGGTCGAGGAGGCGGCCGCGGGGAGCTTGATGGCCCCCGCGAACGACCCTGGCCAGAGAAAACCAAGGAAACGACAGCCGAAACACAAAGGAGGAACCCGCGAAGCGACAGAGGCGACCCAGCAGCCAAAGTCAGCAGAGGACTCCACAGAGAACGCCATCATTACATTCATGAAGACCCTAGCAGCCGCAACCACCTCGGAAATACTACACCAATGCCTGAGAGCCCTGCAAGGGCTGCAATCCGATGGCCAGGCCTCTCAGCCGACAACCACAATTTAAAAGAAGCCTGTTACCCAAAACCACCGCCAGATGGCGCAGATGAGGCCACTATCGCCCACTCGTGGGCGATCAAAAATAAGACACTCCGGTGATCCGGGAGGCGAGTGAGGCCACCGCAAGAGGGTTTACCCTGGTACGGTTTCCCCGCACGCCCCTAACGGGGCGCGCGAGACGACTGTGATGGATGGATAATAAATATTTCTGGTTTATAGCAACAAATAACTTTTTATTTACCTATTTCTTTAGGTTACGGAACAATTTATATCATATTTTTTTATATCATAGGAGGCAAACCGACAGCCGCCGGCGGATCATTGTGGGTTAAGATGATGTTAACCTGAAGTTAAGTGATCACCACCGTCGATAGACACTTTCAACACCAGAGGAGTCCAGAGGAGTCATAAGTACGTTGCCAACAGGTCTTGGGGGAGAGGGGGAGTAAAGGTGGGGGGGACCGGCGCTCTCCCGAACACAACGCAACAATGCAAGCACTGTTACTTCGCGTCGGTTTTTTGTGAGAGGGTGGTACTACTCTGGTCGAGTCGACCCATTCATGCTGAAACTATTAATAGGTTCAGCGTAGCGCAACCACCTCAAAACGTACAAAAAAAAATGGAGTAACGTAAATATTAACGAAGAAAATTCTTGGTTTCAAAATGTATAGCGCTTACCTGAAGCTCTAAAAACGACATCCTCTGTGACTAAGTACTTCTGTACCAAATCTGCAACATCTTTTAATCTACCGTCTGGTACATCTACTATACGAATACGTTTTTTTTTGAAGAAAATTTTGACCACACTTTACAATACTGCGACATCTTCAACAACAATAACAAATAAAGCCAGTAATAAAAGTCTACTGTTTCTAAATTCTTTGATAAAATAATTTCAGAAGTAAACCTTTGCTTCCACCTGTCAGAATTATTGAATGACACCTTTACTACTTCTTTCACTTTTATAAATAAATTCAAGTAAGTTTGAACTCATCATTCACTATAAATTCGACTAGAGAAATGCCACTAAACTTGTTTCTAAATAATGAATGTTATTGTTCGTGTATATAAGAATTTTATTAGTTTACTATCTATTACCAGCGGCTTGATACGAACGCCACGTACTGTATTTAACGTGTAATGTGTACATTAGATATGTAAATACTAACAGTATGCCGAATGGGATTTACCGTCAACATATTTGGAACTTTCACCTGATAATATAACTCCCTCAATCCTCTCTTGCACTATATAAGTAATGAAAATTTTACCGTCGTAGTGAACCCCTGCATGTACCAACGAATTTTTCGGAATTCGCGTTCCTACATTTACTAATTTAAATTGGTAACACTACCGGCTGACGGCGAAGGAAAACATCATGAGGAAAGTATAATATGACCATATTGTCAATATAATAAAGTTATTGAGATCATACAAAAAGTAATCGTTTATTTGTTCCGCAAGATTTTGTTTGTATTATGGAACTTTTAAGGTAATAATATATGTTTATGATCTAATGTCTTAAAAGGACGACCTTTTCTATCTTAAAAATTACTATTAATTAGCTGTAATCCTGTGTCACATTTTCTGTCGGAGTAAAGCCCGGTTTCTGAGTTACTTGGTTAAACTACCAATAGTTGTTGACTCAACAAAGTTATCTATAAGATAAACTGTCAAATGGCCTGTTGAGTTTTACTGACATTTATAGTATGATTGTGTGGAACAGAAACGCATTTTGACAAGTTAACGAATCGATAACGCTTTTGAACAGATAAACTAATACAATGAAAGTACCTCAAAAACCGGGCATTAATGTTGTAATATGGTTTGTCAAATATATTTTCTTTGAGCAGTCGGCAAAAAACTTATTTTCTCTATATTGATCGTTATTATTTTCAAGAAATTTCCAAGGTTATTATATACAATTTAAAAGCATTTAAATCATATTAAGTTTAATATTTATATTTTTATAATATGTAAATAAATAATGTTATTATCAGTGATTATTCATTGTGAAACGAGGGTACGGAGACGATCTGTCAATGTTATATTGATTTGAAAATGTATGATGTACAAACTCAATATAATGTTGTTTATATAATTATAAAATATTTTCAGTTCATCAAGTTCTAAAATAAACTGAGTTTATTATAAAAATAAATGACTATTTGCTTGGAAAGAAAGAGGATTGTAAAAATAATATAAACTATGTAACGTTTAAAACAAAATATATATTTATTTTAATTAAATAATACTAGAGTATTTACACTTGTACGCCTTGTCGTCAAAATGTTATTAGTCGGAGAAAGTTAAAAAAGACCCTGAATTACATAACAGCGCTATCTAGTAATATAGGACATAACTAGAAAGAAACGTAATAAAGTACTTTGAAATATATATCAAAAAGTGAAAAGACCGTGGTGTTATCCATCACCTATAATTATTGTTCCTGCGCTTTATTTTTATTCATTTAGGTCTGCCTATCATGTATTTACAGGTCGGCGGTGTGTCTTTAAATGTGACTTCGTATTGTTTCTCTAAATCTTTGTAGGCCTCTTCATATACTGTCTCCCAGCCGTCTTGTTCTGCAGCTTTTTGGCTTCCGATTGACATCATCCAAGCTCCTACAACCAGCCAGTTTGTCATCAATAACAAAAAAGTTTACTTACCTACGCACTTTGTTTGAGTAAATACTAAGAAATTAATTAATATAAATGGTAAAATTTGTAATATCACGCATGTTGCTTAGACTTTTTTGATGTGTGTAGTTTATATGGTAAATTATCGCGAAGGTAACAAAATTATAATTATTGTTAGACATATTTGATAGAGTTTAGAATCATAGAAGAAATATTACAATTTGTATGGAAATAAAACAATTTATGGACCAAAAAATCATTTGTTTTTAAATATCATTGGAGGCAAACGAACAGGCGGTTCACCTGACGTAAAGTGATCACGTCCATAGACACTAGCAACACCAGGGGAGTCGCAAGTGCGTTGCCAGCCTTTGTTTGGGGGGAAGGGGTTGGGCGAGTAGGGAGGAAGGGGAAGGGGAGGTGGGCCTCCGACGCTCTCACTGACCGAACGAAACGCAACAAGGCAAGCACTGTTACTTCAGGTCCGTTTTCTGTGAGGGGGTGGTACCCCTCGGGCGAATCGAGCCATTCATGCTGAAACCAGTAATAGCTTTAGCGTGGCTCTACCACCTTAAAAAATACCTTTTTTTTTCTTAAAATGTTATCATTTGCATAGATTTTACTATTTAACATTCGTATATATTTGTATATATTTGTTTTTGTAATATTAATAAATAAAAAATAAAAATACTTTCATCTACCGTTACGTGATTTAATTGCGTCTAAATCTGTTTAATCTTTCTGTGTGTATTTCTAACAGTGCCTTAAAAATTTTGGTATGAATTATCTTAATAATTATTTTAATAATCACTATAATTCGTTGATCGTGTGCGGCGTTCATGAATGTATATAATTTATTACATATCCTTGTCAGGTAGTAATTGATCAACGGATTCAATTTACCACACCTCCAGTGGTGACAACAACTCAAAGTAATGCCCCCTGGTAACTTTTAAGTATAAGGTAAATTAATTATTTAAGTGACTTATTCGATTTATACATAGAAGTCTAATGTAAAAAGAAGTCTGGTTAAGACGCACAGGCCAGCGTGACTTTAGAAGTAAGGCTATCAACCCTCAATTCAAATGAAAAATTGCCACTAAACACCGGCCTTCAGTCTCTAGAAGCCTCAATATTCCTAAACACGGTGGGATAGTGGGTGCTTAGAATCCCTAGAAGAGATCAGGCCACCAATCGACGCGATGACCTTACCCTAGTTTATTACAATTTTAGGACAATACAAATGCATAAGAATCTCCATAAACTCGAATTGAAAACTAATATTTTCAAATGTGACCTCACAGGATTGTGTGAAGTACGTAGAAAAAGAGAAGATTTAATAGAGCATTCTGGAAATGTAATTTACAACAGGGGTTATAAGGACTCGTCATATCGAGGAGTTGAATTTTTAATAGACAGAAATTTAACTTCAGCCATACAAGAAGTAATCAATATATCAAAACGAGTGTTTCTTAAGAATATCTTTTAATAAACGCTACTCCCTAAATGTTATATAAGTTTACAAGTCCTGACGACGAGTAAATCAAAGTATTTCACGAGGAAGTAGAGAAAGCACTCAAAAATAGAGCCTGCCATTTAAACGCAATATTAGGATATTTTAACGCAAAGATTGAATCACAAATTAGTTTAGAAATATCCATAGAATACTTCGGTGTCCGCTGTCACAGTATGAGAAGTCAAACTCTGGTTGACTTTCTTTGAAAGAATAAACAGTATGCCATGGACCAAAAGATGCCAAAAGATCTCCAAGAAAGTGGTTTCTTCTTGCCATCTTGATATTGAATCTTTTTTGCCAAAAAACAAAGTGTCCATGGAATGTAGTTTATTAGATCCACACCTGGGCGAGCGTAAACGTTTATGCGAAAAATGAAGTAGACTGTCTTATAGTTTCACAAAAATATATGGTTACTGACGGGTACATTGTTAATAGATTTAGAACCGGTACCAGCCACAGGCGGTATCTCGATTGAACTTGTTTATGGAAAGAAATAAATTGATAAGAATGTCAAGAAAGAACCAAAAGACACACATACGTGTTCAGAAGAATTTTAAGCTTATCTCAAAAATCAGTTTGAGGGTCTGAATGAGATATATCTGAATACTGATAGCCTGAATAAGCAATTTTCTAAAAGTGTAATCGATTTGACACGAAAACACAATGGGATTGCACGAAACGGAAAGAAATCAAAATTATGACCAGAAACATCGAGAAAAAGAAACCTGTATAAAAACAATGTAAGCTACCTCTTAGCATGCTTGCCGATCTACGTGAAATAAAAACTAAGAATTATATAATAAACAAATCTATACGAAACGATCAAAATACTACAATAGACATATTATTGTAAAGACAATAAAATAATATAGTGGACCCAAAGTGTTCAGAAAGAAACAAGAAGAGGAATATAAATACAAAAGTAGAGACCTCCACCTAATATTTGAAGATTAGGCTACCAAGAACTCAACCTCTGTCAACATGACAAGTAGGTAGATAGTAGGTAGGTAGAACATTTTCTAAATTTATCCTACAAACGGAAGAACGACAAGCGGCTCGAGCATTTTTAGAAGAATATCTAAATTAGCAGTCCGCTTTTTCTGAGATTTGTTATATTTATCTACTAGCTGTACCCGCAGCTCAGCTCAGGTTTTTTTTTTAATCGTATTAAAGAATTATAAAATTGTGAGACTACGTACAATTATAGAAATGCTCTTTAAAAGCAATAGTAAGTACGACATGCACGACACTTACAGTAACATGTAACGTACATTAGATATGTACATACTAACAGCGTTCAAATGAGATTTGTCATCAGCAACATATTTGGAACCTTAGCCCACAATATAACTACCTCAGTGCTCACTTACACTGTATAAGGAACTAATGAAACAATAACTTAAACTATTATTATAAAGATGTACATTTACATTACATTTAATATACATTGCCATTATAATTAAGATTTTGTGACTATACAAAAAAAATAAACGCTTTTCTGTTTCGCAAGAAATTGAATTATGGAACTCTTTACGTAATACGTTTATAATCTAAGATCCTAGAATTAATGATAATGATTGAATGATGAATCTTTAATGATATAGATTAGGAAGACCTCTATATCATTAAAGTTATTAATAATTTTAATGTCGAATTGTAAACAATAAGCTGATAATTATTTATCTTATTAAAAATAAAGAATGAGTTGAAATCTTGCTAAATTTCATGCAGACAAAGTCGCGGGTAACAGCTAGTCTAAAATAGAATAACCTCAATTACTTTTTATTAGGTTCGCTATCTACCAGTGAAAATCCCGTGAAAATCGATGTAACCGTTGTGGTGACAGCACAGCGAGCGAAGCCACGGTTAACAGCTAGTCTAAATTAA
>MU161211.1:22681-39849 GCA_015888305.1 Antheraea pernyi | reverse complement strand
CCCCCCCTCGTCCGCCGGACCAGTGCAATGAGGAGATGGGCCCCCTGGCCCATCCCCTCAGGTCCGGCTATGGTGGCGGGAGGAGTTGGGCGAAGCGCCTTCTCCTCCTGCCTGTCCTCCTTTGGCGGAGACGGCCACTTTGAGGGTCCGCCCCCTCCTTCTGCGAGATGACCTCCTCGCAGAAGGAGGCCATCGCTCGCCAAGCCTGTTCGCTGCCGAGCATGGCCGAAACCACGCTCGGCAGCGATAAGTCTGCTCCCACGACCGCCGCCAGAATGCGGCGCTGCTCCCCCCACGCAGCACACTCAGACAGCGTGTGCTGCGAGGTATCTTCGTCTGCGCCGCACTCGTGGCAGGCGGCCGTCGCCTCCCTGCGTGCGATCCGGTGCAGGTACCACCCGAAACAACCGTGTCCGGTGAGTACCTGCACTAGTCGGAATGTCAGGGAGTAAATGAGGTTCACTCAAATAATGAGCTTTAATCCCCTTCCAAAAAACCAATTTATCGCTGAACGCGATTACGAAAACGCGTTCACAGATAATTACTTTACCTATCGTAACTATCTTCGACTAGTATTTAAAAAAAATCACACTCCATTTTATTGAAGAAAATTATAAATATGGAAAAGATATGAGCATCGCGTCGACGCGACGCGTTAACTGTCACTTCCCTGTAAACATTCGTCTAAGAGCTAGCAACGGCTTCGAGAGCAAATTTTAATAAGCCAATTTTTTATATATCTTTATGTTCTTTCGAACAACGTAAATTGCCGGCTAACCGGATTATAATTTTCAAAACGTATTTAATGTACAGATTTGGCCTTGTTACAATTTTATTATAGTATAGATAACCTTAATCCACAATAACACGTGTAATCATTCAAAGCTGTTTAATTAATTAATTTTGAAGAATCTTGAATTGTTATTAAATACAAATTAAATTTAAATAAATAGGTTTAAATTATTTTTCGGAAATTATTGACTTTATTGAATTTATATAATTACTAGCGGGCTCGGCAGACGTTGTCCCGCCCTGATTATAAAATCCTGGACAAATTATATACCAAAACGTTCCTCGTGAAACACTTTATCCATTGGTGAAAACCGCATTAAGATCCGTTCAGTAGTTTTTGATTTTATTGCGAACAGACAGACAGACAGACGCGGTAGGGGACTTTGTTTTATACTATGGAATGATAAAAGCGGTAACAATCATAATCATTTATACTATAAATAAAAAAATCAAATCGAAATACCAACTTTGGATAACTGTCCATATTTTTTTAAATTCTTAACCTATCTATATCATGGTTTTAAACGATTGCCCTCTTTTAGTATTATAATTACCTCATAACAACGGGATAAAGATAAAATGGTGTCATGATCACTTAGATGTCAAATAAGGTATAATTTCGAAATACATTGCATTCGTACCTTTCAAACAAATATGGGTAGCTGTTACTGCTATGTCCCATAGATTCGGTAATTGATATTTGTGTATATTCTATAGAAGATAGACAAAATAACTAGATTTTCAAAATATTCAATCCCGCGGGTTTTTTCCAGTCAAAAATTTTCTCACGTTGTAAATACATCTATACTATAAAGAGATAGAAATGAAATAGATATATTATAAAGAGGTAAAGTTTGTGCGTTTGTGACGTTGTAGGGGGTAATCTCAGTAACTACCGGTCCGATTTAATAATTATTTCAGTGTTATATAACTCATCTATCAAGGAATGTTATCGGCTATATATCATCATGCCAAAGCTAATAGGAGCGGAACACTAATGAAAAATGTTTCAAAATAGTTTTTTTTCCTCTTGAGAGCTTCCGTTGCGTGTTAGCGTTAGCCTAAAGTAACTATTCCACGCGAGCGAAGTCGCGGGGAGAAGCTAGTATAGTATTATTTTTATATGTCGTAGTTGGCAAACGAACAGGTGGTTCACCTGATGTTAAGTGATCACCACCGTCCATGGACACTAACAACACCAGAGTAGTCGCAGGTGCGTCGCCACCCTTCGGGGGGAAGGGTTAGGGGAGGGAGAGGGAGAGGAGAGAGGAGAGGAGGTGGGCCTCCGGCGCTCTCACTGACCGAACGAAACGCAACAATGCAAGCACTGTTACTTCACGTCGATTTTCTACGAGAGGGTGGCACTACCCCGGACGAGCCGACCCATTCGTGATGAAATCAATAATAGTTTCAGCGTGGCTCTACCACCATTAAAATAAATAAAAGCGGAAATATTAATTTCTAAAAATGTTGTAGGTTAAACTATTAAATGAATACGTATAATAAAAAATAAATGAATACCAACTAAAAAAAAAAAATTACGAACCTGACTTTAAAAAATTCTCGTGTTATTCCAAGACGTCTGTATTTCGTATGAACCACCACTGACCTGCCTCTGTAGAAAGTGTCTAGTCCATAGGTTTTTAAGGTGTCAAATTTGGAATACATATCTGTAAGCATTTCTAGATACTTCTTCATTTCTTTCGTTTGCGGCTGCAGAGAAACGATAATTGTGGTATCAGTTTGTAAATATGTTGGGAAATGATTCGAATGAGGGAAGAGAACACGAGCTGTATCATCACAATAACTTGGATATTTTGACGATAATAAACGATTATTTTCTCTTTCATTAGTGTTGGTATTATATCTCTGATTGGTAAACCCCAAATTCAGTATTAAAATTGGCATATACTTGGAAGTGCTTTTTCATAAAGATGGTTTTAATGCTATTTAATTGTCTGCAGCGCGCTAACGGACTATATTTTTTATTGGTTTAAGTTTTATATAGCTGCTTAATGCTGACTGATTTATCATGATACATCGTACAATAATATGCACTCGCACTATTTGTATATTATTCACTCAAATAATAATATGTATGAAGTACATTCCTATATACAAAGTCGTTGTGGTCGACTAAATTGTGTAGGTGGTAGACCCATGCTGAAGCTATTACTGGTTTCAGCATGAATTGGTCGGCTGGACCGGGATAGTACCAACCTTTCACAGAAAACCGACGTGAAGTCACAGTGCTTGCATTGTTGCGTTCGGTCAGTGAGAGCGCCGGAGGCCCACTTCTCCTTCCCCCTTTCCTTCCTCCCCCTCCCCTCCCATAAAGGACCCAATGCAGGATCATAGGCCTCTCCCTGAAGGAAAGTATAGGCATAATCACTACAGGAGCTCATAACTTATTGGCGATTTCAAACTCCGAGAAATGAACAGTACAGAGATGGTAGAGTCACGCTGAAGCTATTACTGGTTTCAGCATGAATGGGTCGGCCCGCCCGGGGTAGTACCACTTTCTCGCAGAAAACCGGCGTGAAGTAACAGTGCTAGCATTGTTGCGCTTCGTTCCGTCAGTGAGAGCGCTGTATAAACCACCTCAGCAGCCTCTCCCCCCCACCCCGTTCCCCACTCCCCGAAACACAGGCTGGCAACGCAATTGCGACTCCCCTGGTGTTGCAAGTGTCTATGGACGGTGGTGATTAGTTAACATCAAGTGACCAACCTGTCACACCTCGGCATGTACCAACAAATTTTTTGGAATTCGCGTATATTTACTAAATTTAGTAACATTATCTGCTGACGGTGAAGGGAAATGTTCTTATAGTACCGCCATAAGGGGGAAAATATTGAACTGTTAAATTCACGGAGTTTGAAATCACCAATATACTGTAGGCTGCTGTGGTAGTATGCCCACAAGTTCCTTCAGAAAGAGGCCAATGCAGGGGCATTGGCTCCCTTACAGGCTGATGATGATGATATCATACCTTGAAGTCTTCAAGTGCATCATATTTCGTTGCTATCACCATAAACGAAGCGCCAATTATTTCGTGTACATTTTGTGTCCCATCATCGATGCAGCAGACAGTCACACGATGTGGCTTTGCATCGAACATTTGTTTTAATCGTTCTTCATATTCTTTCATGGCTGTTATACTTTCTGGTACACCTTCATATAAAAGCAATCTATTGTTTTTAAATGTATTTTTAAAAATGTATTGTACTGTATGCACTTTTAATATAACAGATTTTTATAAAAAACTTTAAAGAGAAGTATACGTTATTTCGAAATTCAAAAGTTACCAATTTATCAATAATTAACTCGTGATCAACTTTTATATAACAAAAAAAAAAGTATTTATTGTAATAAAATTGCTTACCTGAATTTCTACAAAAGGGTGCGTCTGGTATAAAACAATTCTGTATTAAATTTACAACATCTTTAAATTTATCACGCGGCATGTCTATTATAAGAAACTTGAGAATTTCACCGTCTCTTGTTCTGGAGGAAAATTTCGACCACACTTTATAAGACATCGTAATCGCTCAAAACCGTTTGAAAACTAAATAGTTTTGTTGTTTCAAGTATAAAACATATAGTATACCTGTACTACTTCGATTTCTTTTGATAAAACAAAATTGAGCAAAAACTTGCACGTTCACGCTTCAAGACTCTTTAATTATATATGTATGAAGGATTCATTTTAATAGTAATAATTATTATTCATTAATTTTATCATATTCACTTGACGTATATACTACAAAGTATATGCTACAAAACTGTTGGTTGAATTCAACTTGTCTAGTTTTGTTAGTCATTAATAAACTTTTTTAATCCCAATTTCACATGTAGTGATTTTAAATGAAAGAAAGCAGAAATATAATTTACGTATTGTTTTATGTATATTAATACTTGTCTAGTTTTGTTAGTCATTAATAAACTTTTTTAATCCCAATTTCACATGTAGTGATTTTAAATGAAAGAAAGCAGAAATATAATTTACGTATTGTTTTATGTATATTAATCAAACTTTATCTTAATCCGGTTTGCTATGTAGGTAGTTAAATATAACATAGTTTGTAAAGGTATTTTGTAAAATAAATCAGTTGTCTTTAGAGTCTCAATGAACGATGTTTTATTAAACACTTATAAAACATAACATGGTGTCAGGTGTGGGGTGTAGGTGTAAGACAAATTTGTGAATTGCCAGATAATACTGAAAATGTGGAAGAACTGTCATTGAGTGGCATAGAAGTAAATTCAGTACAGGACAAGGGATGGTACGAGACTATAATGGTGAATGGAGTGTCTATTCGGTTCAAATTGGACTGTGGTGCTGACGCAAGCGTGATGTCAATGGATAGTTATTTACAAGGAGGGTTTAGTAAACATGCTCTAAAAAGTAATGTAACAATACTTAAAGAGGTTAGTAAAACTGTACTATCTGTAGTTGGCTATTTTGTAGGAAAGTTGTCGTTTAATGATATAACAATAATTGAAAAGATTTATGTATTAAATTTGAGTTGTCATAATTTATTATCTAGAGAAGCCTGTCTTAATTTAAGATTAATAATGAGGTTGAACGAATTATGTTATAATACGAATAACTTATTATCTAAATACAGTTCAGTATTTGAGGGTATTGGTTGTTTACCTGGAAAGCATAGACTTATTATAGACGAATCAGTTCCTCCAGTTGTAAGAAGTGCGCGTAAAATTCCAATAAAGCTTAGACCTAGATTACAAGAGGAATTGAGTCGTCTCATGAAACTTAATATTATAACTCCTATTGAGGAGCCGACAGATTGGGTATCTAATATTGTTCTTGTTGAAAAATCAGACGGTAGACTCCGACTATGTCTTGACCCTCAACATTTAAATGCAGCAATAAAGCGCAGTCATTTTCAGTTACCTACCTTAGATGAAATAACGGCTAATTTATCTTCTGCGAAGTTCTTTTCAGTTCTAGATGCCAGTAAAGGGTTCTATATGGTTCAGTTAGATGACAAAAGCTCGAAGTTATGCACCTTTGCCACTCCATTTGGGCGGTTCAGATTTTTAAGATTACCGTTTGGTATAGCCAGCGCATCCGAAGTTTTTCATAACATAATGTATAAATTGTTTTCAACGGAAGGTGTTGAGGTATATATCGACGATCTCCTAGTGCATGGAAGAACAAGAGAAGAACATGATAATAGGCTGAAAGAGGTACTGCAACGTGCCGCTGAGTATGGCGTCAGATTTAATAGAGAGAAATGTACTATAGGCGCTAATGAGGTAAAATTTCTTGGTCATATTTTTAATAATAAGGGGATACGTCCGAATCTTGAACGAGTACAGGTAATTAATGATATTCCCGAACCTAAAACGAAAAAGGAGTTAGAGAGGTTCTTAGGTATGTCCAATTATATTTCTAGATTTATTCCTAACTATGCACATGTATCAGAGCCTTTAAGAGCGTTGTTAAAAAGAAATGCAACATTTCAGTGGTATAAGGCTCATGAGATTGCTTTTAAAAAAATTAAAAATTATATATCAGAGGCTCCAACTCTAAGGTACTACGATCCTAATCTACCGGTAACAGTTTCAGTAGATGCAAGCACTCGTGGGTTGGGAGCCTGTTTACTACAAGATGGTAGACCTGTTGCGTTCGCAGCACGAACGTTGACACCTGCCGAGTCACGCTGGGCGCAGATTGAGAAAGAAATGTTGGCTATAGTCTTTGGATGCTCTAAATTTCATCAATATATTTATGGACATAAACAGGTTATTGTGGAATCAGATCATAAGCCTCTCGAAGCAATTATAAAGAAATCTTTAAATGACGTGCCTATAAGACTGCAACGCTTATTATTAAAAATTCAAAAATACTCTGTTGTTATAAAATATGTGCCTGGCAAATATATGTATGTAGCAGATACTTTATCGAGGGATGCGATTACAGATTTCGAAGAAGAGGACAGCACAAATATTTTAGAGCATATACGAGAATTGACAAGTGTAAGAGGAGAGCTTGAGATGTGATGTGGTGGCCAGGCATGCCGGTTGATATATCGAGCGTGCTGTAGGCGCCTGTGAAACCTGTATCAAGAGACGAGTCGCACAACCGAGGGAGCCACTAATATCTCGTGAACAGCCTGGAAGGCCCTGGGAATCCTTAGCCGCAGATATCTTTCAAATAAAAGATAAATACTTTCTGTTAGTAGTTGATTATTTTTCGAAGTATGTAGAAGTAATATCTTTAACTGATATGCGAAGTGTAAGCGTGATCACAAAATTAAAATCAATTTTTGCACGTCATGGCATCCCAAAAAATATTACTACTGATAATGCTAAACAGTTTGTTTCTGGAGAGTTTAAAGAGTTTGCTAGTCAGTGGGAATTTGAACAAATAACTAGTTCACCATATTATCCTCGCTCAAATGGATTGGCAGAACGTAACGTTCAAACGATTAAAAATCTATTAATTAAAGCACAGAATGATAGAACCGATCCTTACCTGGCATTACTGAACTATCGGAACTCCCCGATTTCGGGAGAAGAATATTCACCTGCTCAGCTTTTAATGTCACGAAGATTAAATACCAGATTACCGGTTAGTGACAAATTACTTGAACCAAAAATTAACTCTAAAGCTGAAGTGTTAAAATCGCGACAGACGAAAAATCTAAATGTAAAAAAATATTACGATCGAGTTACAAAACAATTGAAACCACTAGAGAAAGCTGAACAGGTGCATATACGCGATGCAAATCGATGGGTACGGTCTTATTGGTCTTATTGGTTAATGGTCTTACTGGGTTCGGACTCAAAACGGTTTATACAGACGAAATAGACAACATATTCTCAAATCGCCAAAAAAAAGAACTACGACTATCTGACTGAGCAACCAACGACCACAGAATCATCATCTGATCAGCCGGTTCGTTGTACTCGATCAGGTAGAGTTGTACAAACGCCAGATCGCTGGCATTACTAATTCCTAATATCTCTCAACTTGTGTAAAATTTCTATGTTTATATGTCTATTTTATATTTCTTATATTTTTTATAATGTCATATTATAGTTACTACTTTATAAAAGGGAATGAGAAGATAATAGTAAAAAAGAGCATCTTTGTTTTATATAAATATTTTTATAGATTTGTCTAGTATTAGTCTAGTATTGTAAAATCTCATAAGGAGGGAGATGTTATGTAGGTAGTTAAATATAACATAGTTTGTAAAGGTATTTTGTATAATAAATCAGTTGTCTTTAGAATCTCAATGAACGATGTTTTATTAATCACTTATAAAACATAACACGGTTAGTCCCATTATGCCTGTATGTGACAATAGCAGAATCGTAGGTACAAAATATCCTTAGCAATTTAAGTGAGATCATAAATTGCTACACTATAAAGTAACAAATGTTTGCTTCACAAAATTCATGGATAGATTTTTACTGATCTAGTTCGTGAAGTATGATCAAGTAAATATTTGCGAATTTGCAAAGATTAAAGCAAACAATAATTATTTCTTAATTGTTTTATTCTCTTCATTATTTACTAGCGGCCACGGCAGACGTTATCCCACCCTGATTATAAAAAAAACTCCTTGACAAATTATGTACTAAAACCTTCCTCAAGAATTACTTTATCCACTGGTGAAAACCGCATAAAAATCCGTTTAGTAGTTTTTGAGTTTATCACGAACAGACAGTCAGACAGACGCGGTTGGGGACTTTGTTTTATACTATGTAATGATTTAGTTTAGTCACTTTATTATTCATTATTTTAATCACATTTATTGTCCACGCAAATTAATTTAATACACAAAATCTTTCATCATTGCAACAACATTACACATATCACCTCCACACATGTGCAGTCACACACGCTTATATATGAAAGTGGAAGGGTTTTTGAAGTGAAACTTCTTTAGAATCGTGATTTAAAACCAGATGCAACGGAAAAACGAAAGTAAACGATCATAAACAACAACGTATGTGCGCTGAATGGGCCCTGGTACAGTTGGAAACTGACCCAAATTTTCATCAAAAAATCATCTTCAGCGATGAGGCCAATTTCTGGATGAAATTGTCGAATTTCGGACGATACCAATCCACACGAGATTCAAGAGTATCCTATACATCCTGAAAAAACTGTTTGGTGTGGATTTTCGGTCTATATTTCTTTGAGAACGTCGTTTGTCAGCCCATTACCGTCAACGGCGAGCGGTATAGGTCGATGATTACCAACTTCTTCTGGCCTGAATTTGATGATATGAAGAACCTGTATGTGAGACGTGTGCTGTACTGGACTCCAAAAATAAACATAATTGAAAGTCATATGTTTGTATGTACTTTGAATTATATCTATATAGTAACATTTTTATGATATGTTTTTTTTTAGTTCATTAATTCTTTATACAGTGTGAGTGAGGACTGAGATAATTGTATAGTGGGTTAAAGTTCCTAATATATTGCTGATCGTAAGTCTCATTTGGCACAATGTTATTGAAAGAGCAATTCTGTAATTGTACATCTTCTCATAATTGTACATTTCTTTAATAGAATTTATAAAAACGCGTGCGAAGCCGCGAGCAACAGCTAGTAAATTTATATTTGCCCATAAGGCAAATATTTCTACATTAATACAAGTGACACCTAGTGATACATTTTAGAGAAGAAATCGTCCCATATAATATAAACTCCTTAATTACTTACTGAATACTAGTTTCAAGTTTAATTACAAACACCAATGGTTAATGAACATTCCAATGTTTATTAAAATACAGTTATCTAGAACAAATAAGAAATAAGTTATAACAAACTATTTGCAACACAAACTTTCAATCGTTCTACTGTAGAGTTTTTGCAGAAATAACTTCGTTCTTTGGATAGGCTTATATACGTTGCCATAGTAACGTGGTAAGTTTCTATCGCAAACATTTTCAAAGTTTATTTTGTTTTCCTATGCAAAAAGTTTATAATACTTTTAATTCAAATTTTTTATTTGTTCTCTATTACGTACTATAAAAATAAAGTTTGTGTATGTACAATTAAAATAACAACTTTTTGATGAATGGATATGGCTACAAATGACCAAAAAAAATGTTCTTTATACTTTGTCCATATTTTTATATTAGTATATTTTCTCTGTTTGTTTGTTTGTTTATTGCGGGTAATCTCTAAAACGGCTGGACCTATTTTAACGGGAATTTTACTTTTTACTGCCAAATAGCCGAAATTATAGCGATTGACATATTCTATTTTATTTGTCCGAGGTTTCGTTCGTATGGCTATTTCCAAAATGGCTGGACCGATTTTCACGGGGTATTCACTGGTAGATAGGAGACCTCATAAAAAGTAATTTAGATTTCCTATTCGCCTTCGGCTGCAGTGGAATATCCATAATGCTTGAACTGATTTTCACGGGACTTTCACTGACAGATAACTCATCTTATAAGAAGTATCTTAGACTATTTTATTTTGTTACTCAAGACTTCAAATCAAATTAAATCAAACATACTTTATTCAGTTTAGGCCCTAATAAGACGCTTATGAACGTCAAAACTACCACCGGTTCGGAAAACAACCCAGTCACCGAGAAGAACCGGCAAGAAACTCGATTGGGTACATCTTTTTAACATATATATATATACAACATCTAAATAGGTGTTCCGTTTTTGTAAAACGCCGAATATAACTCTATCGCCCAGATGATTGTTTCGACCGGTTTCGGCCATGGCGACTACTTTGGCCACTAAACTACGGAGTCCAGTAGTAGAAGCGGTCATATGCGCAGCATATATTAAGGTCCACCAGTGTACGTGCAAGACACAGGTGCACATACTCGCCCTTGTTCTTCAGGACCCAGTGGAACGGGGACCGTTACGACCAAAGAAGGACTCAGACAGATAGTACAGTATCACAGTGAGAAAGTACAAGGGGTTAGTACTATCTCGTACTTCCTTAAACGCCTTTTACGATACCCACGGGAAGAAATGGGGTGGTGCTATTCTACTCTGTCGGCACCACACGGTATCGCCCAGATATTATATAGTAATAACATATAACGTATACTTCATCTCATATACAAAATACATGTTTGAGTTCGTACCAGCATGTGTGCCTAAGTGATTTTTATATGTATGGTTAACTTGGCTAGTTTAGCTTAGTAAGATTCATGTCATTGCATCCAAGGCAATATCCCAAGCTAAAGGGTCGATCACTTTGGCACGCTTAAGCTTCTTGCCAAGAGCCTGAACGCTATATGTGCTAGCCCCTTTAGTTCAGTAAAGCTGTGACCCACCTCCCCTCCCCTCTCCTCTCTCCTCTCCCTTTCCCTCCCCTAACCCTTCCCTCCAAAAGATGGCAAGGCACTTGCGACTCCTCTGGTGTTGTTAGTGTCCATGGACGGTGGTGTTCACTTAACAGCAGGTGACCCACCTGTTCGTTTGCCACCTATGACATAAAAAAAAAAAATCAATTTTTAGTCATCCCTATGATTTCATATTATAAGTTTTAAAGCGTGTTCAAGAGTCGCAATTTCGCAATAGTTAGTTATTATAAATTAATTTATTGTTATATAAATCAAAATATGTATACGTTTAATCATAGATTAGTTTGTAATATTTATAAGGGTAAATATTTAACATATGTAAAATTTTAACAAAGTGTTATTCTTTATTGTCATAATAATTGGTAAATAGATAAAATAATGCTAATAAACAATTTTAGATAGGACTAGAGAGTGCTCGCGACTTCGTTCGTGTGAAAATATATTTATGGTTTCATGAGAACTATGTGTTTTATCTGTATTCATTTTTTTTTATCTTAATATTGTCACAAATGTTTCATTCGTACAGCACTTTAAGTGATTTTAAGTAAAACAATTTCATCGTTGTTGGTTAGATCATATAAAAAAGGTTAATGATATATAGCCCTGTGAAAATCGGTTCCAGATACCCTTCCATCTTTTTATATGTATAGATGAAGTAAAACGAACCATTAAGTTATATAATATATGTAATTACATCATATTCCACTATCGGAATGATCTGACAGCACTAACAATGTCTATTCACTATAGTACCATTATATTTGAATATAATATTATCTCGCTATCGTAATAGTTCAGCAGAATGAATGAGCGGACTTAGAAGCAATCGACTCGAACAGACGGACATTTATTTTTGTACCAATACCGTGCATGGCTAATGGTGTATGAAATTTGATATCTACATAAATCATTTATTATGAGCATCTGTCGAACACAAATTAGCTAAATAAAATATAGGTGCTTAATATGAAGAGGATTAACATTACATAAAAAATTATATTAAGGAAAAACAAAGTATATATTTTATAACCGAAGTGTGGCTTTTTTTTAGTTTTGATAGTGAGTTGAGTTGTTATGATGAAATATTAGTCACTTAAGTATTTTTAGGTAATGATTACCTAAAACCCACTACATACCTATTCTAACTTCATATGTATTATATACCTGTTACCTAGATATTTAGGTAATGATGCATTATAATTTAATTTTTTTAAGGAGCACCGTTGTTTTTATTAATGTGGTGAAATCCTTTATGTATACCCACACTCCCGGGTGAGAGAGTGGTTTATGTCCGACTTGCACGGATTAAAACCTCACGGTGTACCGACAGATCGTATTTGTTAGGGCGGCAAGGGATCGTACTAGCTACTCAACCTTGGATAGCCGCCCCAACGGTCCGCCCGGCGGAAGGAGGCCGCCGGACTCCTATTTAACAGGTAGAGAGATTGAGTACACTCCAGCTACTTCCCCTCATCAGCCGTATCTGTGCAATAAGGAGATGGCCCCCTCGAGATGGGTATTCAGGGCATGCCGCGGTCGATTCACTTGCGAGCGATCGGGTGCAGGTACCACCCGAAGCAACATGTCCGGTGAGTACCTGCAGAAGTCGAAACGACAGGGAGCCTTACTGCCTGTTACACCATTCCGGCAGGACAGGACGGACGGCGTCAATTATTACACGGGGCAGCTAAGTGGGGGTTTGGGACCAATTTCCAAGGCCTATAACACTATAGTGCTCTTCGCACACCTTGTTGGCCAGAAAGGAGGAACTACTTATGAATTGCATCCCCTCAAGCAATGCATTATTACATCATAAAATTGGGTGACTGATGTTACTCGCCTCCAAAGTGTATCTTTCATTTCCTTTCACGTGCTACCTCGATGGATTCAATCATTTCAGGATACTAAAAGCTGAATAGGTACTCTATTTAGCCACATGATTTAAAAAATCATACAGGATATAGAGAACTTTTGATTCACAAGAAATGTATTGTTCTCGAAAGATAGAATCTACAATAACAGAAAGGAAGGTAAAAGCTAGTAAAAACTAGTATTTTCCATATTAGAGGGTGTGACATTGAAAAGCTACGTACTAATTTTAATGTAGTCATTACATTCATAGCGGGCTAAAAGCGAAGAATAATTAAGGCTATAGAAACTACACTACTACTCATTTTTATAACAAAAATGCTAACCTGTAGGAGCCTCATTGCTAGGTCGTAGGTCTCTTCCAGAGGGAAGGTACGAACATACGCAAAGCGTAATCGTATGATGTATTGGCGTTGTCAAAAGTTAAGAAATGTTAGAAACAGTTCTATCAGCATTTATATTTTTCGTTTAAGACTCCACACGGCACGCACTATACAAAGCTCACATTGTGAGCAACGTCCATTACACCATAGGCGTTATACTTGTCTCGATTTGCTTGACAATTTGTGGAAGCAAATTCGAAGACTGAATCAATCAATCAATTAGCCTACATACAGTCATACATCCTACTGTTTAACACACACTCTACACATATACAGAACTGTTTTATATAACACATCCTGACTAAACCTGGATCTATTTTATTTTATTACCCTATATGTTCAGCTGTAACTCAAATTTGTTTCTATTTAACATAATTCTTGCTACTTATTATTCCTTTAAACTCCCTTACCTTAGTATTGTGCTTACATTGTAGGTGCTTGTGGAGTTACTGCGATGAATAAAACCATGATGACCCGCAAGGCCACAGCACAAGAAATGGAGAATAAACTAAGGATAGCACTAGAAGAACTCAAAACATCCAAAGATCTCTGCAAACAGCTGTTGGATGAACGGGAGGATAGTGAGATAGAATTAAAAAAGATTATTGACAAGAACACTCAATTAAAATGTGACTTAGCGGAATTACATATTGAATTAATGGACAGCCTTGCTCAACGAGATGAACTGCAGGAAATAATTACATCCTTGAATCATTGCAGTGACACCCATGAGCATGCTCTAAATCACATTACCAAATTAGAATTAGAGTTAAATAATTCCCATAAAGTGATTAATGACCTTGAATCACAAGTAGATCATCAGAAAGTAACTGAAACTAAAATTCTTTATAATAAATTAATAGACAGTAGCCCTACTTGTATTCATTGTCAGACAAAGGGCAATATAAGTTGTGTAGATTCAAACAAATCCCGTCCGGTGATGAGTAGCCATAATAAATTAAAAAAATATATTAGGATAAATAAAATAATAAATAAATGCACTAAAACTATTAAATCCAGAAATAAGAATAGATCAATAGCAACATTAGTACATGAAAAGTTATTATTAAGAGAAAAATTAGACATGTTAAAATCACAGTTCTTGGAAAATCAGGTTATATACAGCAATGACATACAGCGCTTACAGACTGATTTACAAACAAAGGAAGATAATATTAAATCAATGTTATATTCATACAATTGTTCACAAAACCAGTTATGTGAACATATGGTCTCTACAAAAGTTTGCATGGAATCTGTTGCTGACAATATAATATCTCAACTACCCAGCAGCAACTCTGAACCTACTGTTTGTGATCTCTCTGAGTCTCAGTCTGACACACATCCTATAACAACAAACTCTACCCATGGGTTGGATTCCATGCATTCTGAAACCTCTATAATTGATGTTAGACCTGAATTAATTTCCTCTTGTTTACATCCTATATTACCACAATATAGAATCAGAAAAAATACACAGAGTCATGGGGGTGCTGATGTCAGTGTTGTTGAAAAAACAATAGTTTTTAGTGATAGGATAGGTAGGGGTATGGGGTCTATGTTGGCACAATCATTACATGAAAACATGATTAATTATTGTATGCCTGGTGCCACATATAATCAAATAATTGATAAAATCATGAACACAGACTTTCACAACCAATGTAACATTGTAATTTTAGTAGGGAACAGTTCTGACATTAAAAAATTTGATTTATATAAGACATCAGAGAAGCTGTTACAGTTGAATGTGAGAAGCATAATGTTATGTGCTTTTCCATATTCAACTTCCCTAACAGAAAAAAAAAACAATAACATTCATATGTTAAATACATTATTGTATAATTTGACATGTCGTCACAGTGACAAATTTTTATTTTTCGACATTAATAAATTTATTAATAACTTTACAATAACGCAGGAAAGTATGTATCTTCCCAAGAAGTATAAACGAGACATAGCTACATTGATAGCTTATAATATAAATAGATTAAGTGACACAGCAGTATCATCTAGTTTACCTAATGATACTGTGATTAAATATTTAAACTAGTTGATAAGACAAAGGAGCAGTGTAATATCACATTGTACTACCAAAATATTAATCGCTTCTCCGGCAAAATATTAGACATAGAATTACTTTTAAATAGAGAGAGACTAGATATATTATGTTTTACAGAAACATGGCTTAAACCTAATAAGATGCTATTTAATGTACCCCATTTTTCAGTAGCCAGTGTATTTAATAGAACAATCACTGTCGGTGGTGGTTGTATTATATTATTAAAAAATCATTTAAAATATAAAGAGAGGAAAGATATATGTAGTCTCTCAATAGATCGCATTTCTGAAGTGGCTTGTGCAGAGATGGATAAATTAATTAATATCTGTGTTTATAGACCTCCATCATCAAGTATTCATCAATTCTTACAAAAAATGGAGGAAATTCTAATAAAAATATCTAATAGTAATAAGCAAGTTTTAGTCTGTGGTGACTTTAATATAGATATTTTAAGTACGTCACCAGAGGTCACTATGTTCATATCGTTATTTAGGTCATTTAACCTGGATCCATTTTGGTAGTACAATGTGATATTACACTGCTCCTTTGTCTTATCAACTAGTTTAAATATTTAATCACAGTATCATTAGGTAAACTAGATGATACTGCTGTGTCACTTAATCTATTTATATTATAAGCTATCAATGTAGCTATGTCTCGTTTATACTTCTTGGGAAGATACATACTTTCCTGCGTTATTGTAAAGTTATTAATAAATTTATTAATGTCGAAAAATAAAAATTTGTCACTGTGACGACATGTCATATTATACAATAATGTATTTAACATATGAATGTTATTGTTTTTTTTTTCTGTTAGGGAAGTTGAATATGGAAAAGCACATAACATTATGCTTCTCACATTCAACTGTAACAGCTTCTCTGATGTCTTATATAAGTCAAATTTTTTAATATCAGAACTGTTCCCTACTAAAATTACAATGTTACATTGGTTGTGAAAGTCTGTGTTCATGATTTCATCTTCATCCGCAATATCCTACTATCTCCTAATTTGTTGGACCGACTTTCACGGGGCTTTTACAGGCAGATAACTAGCGGGCTCGGAAGACGTTGTCCCGCCCAGTTAATAAAATGAAAACCGTGACAAATTATACCTAAACCTTCCCCATGAATAATCATTCTGTCTACTGGTGAAAATGGCATGACAATGGTCGTTTTTGACTTTATCGCGAACAGATAAACTGACAGAGGACTTTCTTTTTAACCGACTTCGAAAAAGGAGGAGGTTACTATGTTCGATTGTATGTATTTTTTTTATGTATGTTAACCGATATTTTCGTCAATTGTGAACCGATTTTAATGGTTCTTTTTTTATTTGAATTGGTACACTATGTAGTGATTAACTGCTACCTGTGCATTCGTCCATGTGAAATTGATCAAAAATATGTTACAACCGCGTGAGACGTGTACCTTACTGGACTCTAAGAATAAATATACATAATTGAAAGTCATACATCTGTATGTAATATGAATTATATCATCTTTTTGGTCAATTTGGCGGCTATATTGTTTTATTTACCGTGTTTGCTTCTACATAACTCAGTAATTATAGCAACGTATAAGAAAAACTTAAGTATATCGACAATACGGGTACATTATATATATAATAAAAGATTTAAGATATTTAAGCATTACTTTCTTATATAGTGTTAGTGAGCACTGAGTTTGGTATATAGTAGGTTGAAGTTCCAGGTATGTTGCTGATGATAAATCC
>MU161211.1:5238-22442 GCA_015888305.1 Antheraea pernyi | reverse complement strand
GTTATTTAACATTACATTCACTGTGTATTTAATATATTTTTATTGAGGTCTACCTATCATGTATTTACATGATGGCGGTGTGTTTTTAAACGTAACTCCATGCTGATCCCCTAAATCTTTGTAGGTCTCTTCATATCTTGTCTCCCAGCCATCTTGTTCAGCCGCTCTCTGACTTCCAGTTGCCATCATCCAAGCTCCTGACATTGGAATACCATGTTCCTTACACATTAGGCGTCTGAAGTGTAATGAAAATAATATTTAATCAAATAAATAAAATAGTTTAATACTTAATGGCTAAACGACACAGAAAATATTTAGATAAAAAACTTCTATCTATAAGTTTTTCCGCATTACGAATGCCGAATGAGAATAGGAATTTATGATGTCAAGCTAGTGCAGTCACTTATGTAAGCCTAGGTCCAAGATTGAGATGCCTACTATTACTTAGACTGGAGTTTAAAGTCATACCGTGTTATTACAAAAAAAAAAATTGGGTTCTTTCGTATTAAATGCACAGCGCTCGCCGACCGCTGCCGAGGCATGCTCGCGTTATCATTTTTCGCACGTCTAACTTAACCTAACAAAACCGAGATAAAAGAGCAAGATGTCGAACGTTTGGCGAGCGCGGTGCATTTAATACGTAAGTACCCAAACTTTTTTAAAGCAAGTATTGGATAGGTATTTTTTTTTTGTAATAACACGTGTACGGTTTAAGATTAAGCTTCATCATTTTAAGCAATGATGCCTCATTGGCTTGTTTGGACAATGCGTCGATCGACGTAGGTCGGAAGGCTTGTGAATGAGTTGTAGCTTTGATAAAGGAAAACATCCTGATGGAAGCATGGCATCGCGATAGGGTTTTTTCTAAGAACACTTGGCTAGCTACCACCCTTAGATTACAAATGTATCTCGAAGCGTATAGTTCTAGCGTCAGTTCTAGCATCTGCACATTGTACATTAGACACAAGCCCTCTCTAGATTTACCGTGCTTGCTACCTTAGGCCACATGAGAATTTAACATTACGTGTGTTTGTGGTCAAACGCTAAAACCTACAAAATATTTTTTTTTTAGATATCTCTAAATAAAATGAACATGGAGTTCATATAAAGATCATTATGGTTCTTATACACTTCTTATGATAAAAGAAATATCCTTAGATATTGTAAAACAAAGTAGTCTGCTACGTCTGTCTGTCTATCTGTTCGGGATATACTGAAAAACTACTGAACGGATTTTCATGCGGTTTATACCACACAAGTAAATAAAGATAAGGCAATTCATGAGGAAGGTTTAGCATATCATTTGTCAAGTTTTTTTTATCATTCGGACAACGTACGTCGGGTCCGCTAGTTAAGTGTTAATGTCTACGCCCGGTACCGCTATGACACACCCGAGAGGCGAGACTACAACGCCACCCGGGGAACCACTATTGACCTGCGATACCACGCTATTGACTTTATCGGGCTTTAATGACCTCGAACGCTATTGGTGGTAGTTATCGGCTGTTCATTATTCACCCCGTTGTGAGACTACATTGGTGGGAGTTCGGCATATAAAGGGCAAGATGTCGCTGATCTGAACGCACTCCTATGTGGAAGTTATTGTAAGGCGAAGCTCTGGCCAAATGAATAGTGACAGCATCTACGAAGTGTTTATTGGCAATCCTGACTGCATCGACCCTATACGTGATTAGTGTAACACGATATATGTTCATGTTCGACAAGCATTATTATGTATTTATATCGAAGAACAGCCGATTTATAGAGATATTAAATAGAAGAAATAAACAAAGCATTAATGTCTAAACTAGTTTAATTACAGATTTTTTGGAATGAATAATGGAAAATAACTTCTGCAGTAATTTAGAAGAATAATGCAATTTTAAATACCTGACTTTGAAAAATTCTCGAGCAATTCCAAGACGTCTGTATTTTGGATGAACTACCACTCCTCTTCCATTGTGAATAGTGTCAAGTCCATAGATTCTTATAGCGTCAAATTTTGAATACAGATTAAGCATAATTTCGATGAACTTTTTCATTTCTTTCGTTTGCGGCTGTAATTAAACAATAATAATTGGTACTATTTTGTTTTTGTTAAAATACTGGTTAGAGGTCGAGTGAAACATATTTCAATATTATATTTGGATACGTATGGGATGGTATACAGATGGTATGGGCATGTAAAAAGATGTAAGGAGGATCATAGTGATCCGACTAGCTTTGAACCCACTCGAAAGCAAAAGGAGTGGAGGTGAGGTGGTAGAGGTAGAGGTACCTTCGACATAGTGATCAAATATTGCAAAGGATCTCTAGAGAGCCCAGTTCCAAGGAATGACAAAAATGTAAGAATACACGAGCCCAAGTACCGGGAAAAGGGATGGACAACAATAGACATAGTTTTGTATACAGTAAATATTCAAAATTTGTTAATTTTTAAAGACAAACCTGTAAGTCTTCACTTAGGTCATCTTTCTTTGCCACTACTACACGCGAAGCGCCTATTATTTCATTTACATTTTCTGTTCCATCATCAATACAACAGACAACTACATGGTGTGGCTTCATACCCCACAGACTCTCCAATAATTCTTCAGCTTCGTTCATAGCTTTTATACTTTCTGTTACACCTTGATGTAATTAACATTAATTGAGTAATTAACGAAAACTAGATATATCTATACCTACATTAAAAAATACCAATATAATAGATAATATACCTAAAATTTTTATACTTATTCACGCGTTTAGCCACGCGCTTAATCTAAATTTCTCTAGGGGTGGGTAAAAATGAACTTGAGGATGTCGTACACCTGCTCAGTAGATTTCCAATCAGTCTTCGCCTAAAATCTCGCAATTTACATGTGGAAGGGAAAACATACGCCAGGAATAAATTAATGAAACAAATCGCTTCGATAGAATGATGAAAATATCAACTACATGTTGGTACAAACTCTGAGGAAGTATAATTGTACCGTAATGCAATTACTACGTGGAATTCTTGTGCATACGCTTTGAAGTGTAACTTATAACATATCCCTTGCTGATGAATATTTTATAAACTACTTCACGAAGATGCACTAGATTGAGCATAAATACAATTTTCAGTGTTTCGCCGTCGTCATTTCCATAAATGACGGAACAATCTATTTTGTAATGGAGAAATGTAAATTTTAAATGTAAAATTCTTGGCATAAAAATGTATAGCGCTTACCTGAAGCTCTAAAAACGGCATCCTCTGTGACTAAGTAATTCTGTACCAAATCTGCAACATCTTTTAATCTACCGTCTGGTACATCTACTATACGAATACGTTTTTTTTGAAGAAAATTTTGACCACACTTTACAATACTGCGACATCTTCAACAACAATAACAAATAAAGCCAGTAATAAAAGTCTACTGTTTCTAAATTCTTTGATAAAATAATTTCAGAAGTAAACCTTTGCTTCCACCTGTCAGAATTATTGACTGACACCTTTACTACTTCTTTCGCTTTTATAAATAAATTCAAGTAAATTTGAACGGATCATTGACTATAAATTCGACTAGAGAAATGCCACTAAACTTGTTTCTAGATAATGAATGTTATTATTCGTGTATATAAGAATTTTTATTGGCTTACTATCTCTTACCCGCGGCTTGTAACTACGATACGCACGCCACCCTAGTGTATGTAACATGTAACGTGTACATTAGATATGTAAATACTAACAGTATGCCGAATAGGATTTACCATCAGCAAGATATTTGGAACTTTCAACTGATAATATAACTCCTTCAATCCTCTCTTGCACTATATAAGAAAGTAATGAAAATTCACCGTCGTAGTGGTCTAGTTAGTGGTTTGACCGGTGGAATATCATTTCCGCAGGTATTCAAACCCCGGCATGTACCAACGAATTTTTCGGAATTCGCGTAAATTTACTAATTTAAATTGGTAACACTATCGGCTGACGGTGAAGGTAAACATCACGAGGAAACCTGAATCCGGAGAAACGTTCTTTTGGTACTACTGTAATGTAATGTACTGGAAATCATAGAACTGTGGATTTCTCAGAGTTTAAAATCGCCAATATGTCGTGGGCTGGCGTGGTGATTACGCCCATACCTTCCTTTGAGAACGGGCTTATGACCCTGCAGTGGGTCTCTTACAGGCTGATGATGATGAAATTTAGAAAGAACGAAAAAAACATTTATTTGCAACACACACAAGTAAATATGAAAACACGTACAATTAAAAAAAGAAAAAACATACATAATAACAATGAAAATAGAAATACAAATTGATGGTTAAGTGTGTGTGTGGCAAATGGGCCCCGAGTCAGCGTGTGTGCTGTTGGAGGTTAGTCCTTCAGCACTGATTTTCACTCGGGACCCAGAGCGTTATGTGTGCACCGAGAAATGGTGTGATATTAAATGTTTAGTGTTTCGTGTAGTGAAGTTATATAAGTTTGGAAAAAAATAAATGGTAATAGAAGTTTAATATGAAATATGAGATAATAAGTTTCAGTAAAATTTCAAGTTATACATTGTGTGATACAAATAAAAATTGTATTATATAGATATAGTATGCCCATATTGTCTACATAATTAAGTTTTTGCGATCTTACAAATGGTAATGGATTGCCTGTTCCACTAGATATTGTATTATGGAACTCTTAGGCTACTTACTCTTACTAATACGTTTATGATCTCATATTTTATTATAAATACATCTTCTGTCTTTAAAATAACTATTAATTATAATGTTAAACTGTAAACAATGAAATGTTAATTAGTTTTCTAATTAAAAATACAGAAATAGTTGAAGTCTTGAAATTTAGCTATATATCTATATGTAAGCTGTTTTAATAGTGATCATTGAACTAGATGTAATATTCTTATACGTTGCTATGATTATGTAAAGTTATGTAGATGCGAGCTAGGTAAACAAAACAAAATGGCCGCCAAATTGACCAAAAAGATAACATAATTCAAATCGCATACATATATGAATTTCAATTATATTTATCCTTGGAGTCTAGTACAGCGCACGCCTCACGCTCATGTTAACAGTGAACAACATACTTTTGCTAAATTTCACACGGATATAGCGCGGGTAGTTGTTAGTTCAAAATAAAAGTCTATGTCTATGTATATTACTTATTATTATTATTACCTATTACTTGACCGCTTTACATCAGGCGGCCCGCATGCTTGTATGCTACCGTCGTGGTATAAAAAAAAATAATTTATTGAAATACTTATCATCATTCCATAGTATAAAACAAAGTCCCCTCCCGCGTCTGTCTGTCTATCTGTTCGCGATAAACTCAAAAACTACTGAACGGATTTTCAAGCGGTTTTCACCAGTAGATAAAGTGATTCGTGAGGAAGGTTTATAATTTGTCAAGACTTTTTTATTATCAGGACGGGATAACGTCCGCTGGGTAAGCTAGTTATAAAATAAATAACGATTTTAACATCATACACTGAATTAATTAGATTGTCATCAATTATCCTAAGCAATTCAGAACTGAAAAACAGGTAACAACTGAAGTACCTTACAAATCGTTATATGTTTTAAAATCATTTTTAAATAAACCAATTATCCTAATAATTATAAAGTAATTTAACATTATAAAATGTCAAACACTTATTATGGTCTTATTACAAAAACATAAATAAACACGGGTATAACACGAGTTTTATTAAGCAGTGCCTACAATTTGAAATCTAGTTGAAGTCATGTTTAAAACACTTTATTACAAAAGCGTATCCAAGCAGTCTCTAGCTAAACACTTGATTTGAGTTTTTTATGCAAGCAACTCTGAATAGCACTCGTTCAATTCTATCTCATCATTCAAAAACGTTCCATTACATACAGATGTTTTGCAAATAATTTCAATTTATAAATTATATTTTTGATCAGACTTAATTAAAAAAGATTTATGGTACGTTACATTGATTATCATTATTTTGATATTTTATTGAAAGGAAAATGATGTATAAAACAAATGAAATAAATAATTTATAAGATTTATATATTATGTGCAAGTGCGTAAGGTGGAACCACAGTATAAAGACAGATTAAATACACTGTCAGATGTCAGTAGTGTCAAATAGTAGTAGTTATTTATGATTTAGTTGTGAATGTCTAAAATCGTTTTTTTTTTTTGGCGGGATTTTAGTCTGTCATGTAGTGGATTTTATATTTTATTCATAATCTTGTATTACTTGACTCTATATTGTGTAAAATCACCCCCCACACCCCGCACACCCCGCACATCCCGACGATCCCCACCACAACCGAGACACTATAGAGTTCCTCGAAACCGATGAAACGGAACGCAAACAGCGACACAGCGTCGGGTCACGCGCTGACGTCACCGCCAGAAACGTAAGCGCCCTCGTCAAGAGTAAAAGCGTCAGCTCTCGCACCAGCGCGGCCGTCAGCAAGGTCGCCAAGTCGGCTAAATTCTTCAACATATTCGAGCGGGACAGCGACAGTTTGATACGGTGCACGTTCGTCATGCAGAACAAGGATGGAAATACATGGGATTGGGAAATCATACGGACCATATTGAAGGTACAGGAATTTTATTTTAGAAGTGAAACTTCTTTACGCACGCTAGGCTTGGGGAGTAAGTTGGTGAATGCGTGACGAGAACGTTACAAAAAGTGTGATCGGGCGAGGCGAACGGAAGTTGAGAGGGAGATACAAGTTAGTGAAGATAGAAAGAGAGAGAGTTAAGTTTCGTATTATCAATGAAAACGCATAATAAATCTAAATATTAGTTGGAAATTAATATATATGTATATATTATGCATACATATAGATGGAGCTAAAGAAGTTTTACTTCAGACGTGGTCTAAAACACACTCGTTTTTTCGACATTGAAATTTAAATTTTGTATTGCGTTAATCGAGACAAATATAGGCTAATGAAGAGATATTCATACAAAATAATGAATATCCAAACCGGTTTAAACAATTTAAGGAACTAAATACTGATAAAAAGACCTTTTGTTTGCCTAATTCTCATTATCTAAATTCTCTGAGTGACTGTGGCGACATAGCATAAGGGCAGTTGTGACTTGTTTGAAGATTTTAAAAGCGATTACTAATAAATTTGCGCAGTAATTATACAAAATACAATGACATCTTTCAAAGTCAGACAATGATACAGTTATGGCAAAGTTTTATGCTAAAACAAGCAAAGGTAATTTAGTAAAATTACGCATAATGGTATTACCCGATGAACGACTCGAAGAGTTCATAGATTGATGAAATATTTTGTAGCGCAGTAAGAAATTCATACAGCTACAGGTTAGTAAAGACTTCATATTGAACTAGCTGCCACTCGCGGCTTCGTCTGCGTTTATAAAGGACTAGCTCTTGCCCGCGGCTCCGCACGCGCTTTTAAAAAAATGTATTAAAGACATGTAAAATTGTGAGTGGGTGTGTACATTACAGAAAAGCTTTTTCAAAAACATTTGTAACTACGACACGCACGCCAACTGTAACATGTAACGTGTACATTAGATATATGAATACAAATAGTATATCGAGTGGGATGGGATTTATCATCAGCAACATAACTGGAACTTCAACCTACTATATACCAAACTCAGTACTCACTAACACTATATAAGAAAGTAATGCAAATTATAAGCTATACATTATCGAACAATATATCTTAAATCTTTTATTTTATAGATAGATATAATATGCCCGTATTGTCGATATACTTAAGTTATTCTTATACGTTGCTATAATCACTGAGTTATCTAGAAGCAAACGCGGTAAATAAAACAATATGGCCGTCAAATTGACCAAAAAGATGATATAATTCATATTATATACAGATATATTACAGATATATACAGATGTATGACTTTCAATTATGTATATTTATTCTTGGAGTCCAGTAGCCCTCACGCGGTTGTAACATATTTTTGATCAATTTCACACTGACGAATGCACAGGTAACAGTTAATGACTACATAGTGTACCAATTCAAATAAAAAAAGAACCATTAAAATCGGTTCACAATTGACGAAAATATCGGTTAACATACATAATAAAATACATACATTCGAACATAGTAACCTCCTCCTTTTTCGAAGTCGGTTAAAAAGAAAGTCCTCTGTCAGTTTATCTGTTCGCGATAAAGTCAAAATCGACCATTTGCATGCCATTTTCACCAGTAGTTAGAATGATTATTCATGGGGAAGGTTTATGTATAATTTGTCAATTTATATAGAAGATTTGGCGCTTATGCCTTTATTGTAACTTGGATATGGAAGAAAATTGATTAAAGGATATATAAGAAATACCTATATTTAAAACTTCAGAATTGGCTGTATGGATTAATTCCTTCGCCTGTCCTATTGAACGAATATTATTACTACAACTAACGAAATTTGTCAAAAGCAAAAAAGTGCCCGATTTGGAAACATTCTTCATTGGTGCTCTGCTTCTATTGGTCTTAGCGTGATGATATATAGCCTATAGCCTTCCTCGATAAATGAGCTATTTAAAACCGAATGATTTTCTAATCGGACTAATCGGACTGGTAGTTCCTGAGATCATAGCGTTCAACCAAACAAACTCTTCAGCTTTATATATTAGTATAGATTACATTTGCGCGAAACTTTATTTCTTCTTTCCAAAATTAAAATAGCCTAAAGTACTTTAGGTACAATGACTCCCGTTACAATCGGCCCACATAGTCTTAGTCATTTATTCGGAACAGACAGACAAATATTTAGCATTTTTTTACTTTATTAAATAAAAATATAACAATATTTGAAAATATTTATGCCGTCAGATTTTTAATATATAATTGTATTAATATTATTTGTACAAATATGTGAGATGTATATGTATGAAATAACTACAACACACTAATGTTTTTATGTATTGGTTTCATCAAATGAGACAAAACGAAAATCGAAAACTTAATTATAAAATGAAAGAATTAAACTGCAGATACAAAATAGAGCTCAGAATATGTGCAGGTACGTGAACAGTTTGACGATTCAAGCGAGAATGACCCATGCCTCAAATATTAGTTATACTCAAGTGTACGTTTACAAACATGTTTTCAGTATTACACATTCACTTGGCAGCACTTTGGTTATTTTTTATCATAGACGAAGCACGAAAATTAGCGTACTTTTTGAGCGCTATGATTATTAATGAGCAAAACACAAATTTAGGTACAAATACGTATTTTATTATATATACTAGCTGTACCCGCAACTCCGCACGCATTTTTTTAAATCGTATTAAAGAATTATAGACTTGTGAGATTATGTACAATTACAGAAACGCTCTTTAAAGACAATTGTAAGTAGGACTCGCACGCCACTAAAAGTAACATGTAACGTGTACATTAGATATATAAATACAAAGATCGTGCCAAATGAGGTTTGTCATCAGCAATACATATGGAACCATAACCAACCATATAACTACCTCAGTGCTCACTTACACTGTATAAGGAACTATTGAAACAATAACTAAAAATATTATTATAAAGATTTATATTTACATTACATTTAATATACATTGCCATTATTATAATTAAGATTAAGTGACTATACAAAAAATAAACGCTTGTCTGTTCCGCAACAAATTGTATTATGGAACTCTTTACGTAATACGCTTATTAGGAAGACCTCTATATCATTAATGTTATTAATAATTATAATGTCGAATTGTAAACAATAAGCCGATAATTATTTCTGTCATTAAAAATAAAGAATAAGTTGAAATCTTGCTAAATTTCATGCAGACAAAGTCGCGGGTAACAGCTAGTCTAAAATAGAATAACCACAATTACTTTTTATTAGGTTCGCTATCTACCAGTGAAAGTACCGTGAAAATCGATGTAACCGTTTAAAGTAAACCGTTTAAATGTAAAAGCGGGCGAAGCCACGGTTAACATCAAGTATAAACTAAAATTACTTTTAATAAGATCAGCTATCTTACAGTGAAAATTATCTGAAGATCGATCGAATCGTTTTGAAGATAGCACTGCGGGCGAAGCCACGGTTAACAGCTAGTACACTTGAAATGAGGAAATTAAATCAACGTTATTCAAATTTAATGTTGCGAGAAGTTATAATTACAGTCATAATTAGTTTTCATAAGTTATAACTCACGAAGAAGTAAAAAAGAAAATGTCATTATTGCAGAAAAAAACTTTCAAATAATTTACTGTTCTTTAGAGTTTACTTTAAAATGTTATCATTGTTTTAACAAAACCTTGATCACGTATATTAACTATTAAGATTATATTATTTTGCTATAGCTACATTGGACTATATAATTTTGAAAATAATCACAAATATAATAACGTAATGACTTGATTTTTTATGCGTTTAATTAGAACATGCCCGATTTCCTACTATATCTAGAGTTATTACATAACATAATATATAATAAGTTTTTCCTTTTTATTTTATTATTTATTACTATGTCTTATCTGTATTATTATTGCAAAAATGTACAGTATGTTTTTTGTAGGAATATGTAGGTGCAAAATCGGTTCAGCCGTTTCGAAGATTACCCGGATCAAACAGACAGACAGACCGACAAAAATTTTAAAAATTGCATTTTTGTTATCAGAAGCGTGTATACTTTCATACCCAATCAGTGGAAATTTTTTGTTTTGATATTACAGACAGACACTTCATTTTTATTATATTTATAGATAACGTCGATGTAACTTAATATGAAACTGAATTGTATAGATATAATTATAGACATAATTATAGCGTTAGAATTCTATTGAAATACACAACTTTTAAGTAATTTTATCTTTTTTGTTTTCCGAGGTTTTAAATATGGTGGGTGCAAAACACAAATTTAGAGATGAACACGTGTTATATCATATGTGTAACATTGAGATAACTCAAGGATAAATAAATGCCCGTTTTAGATTCCCATAATTATATTTTAACTTTCTTTTGTATTTAACTCCTGACCAGATTAAGTGCAAGTCTGAACTTACAGCTATACTCAGAGCGGTCAAAAGATTGACAAGGACTGTACATACATCTTCTATCTATATACCTATAAATAAAATGGCCATAAGTAAATTTAAAGGGAAGGTTTTGGTGTCATTTTCTATATTAGTACATACGTGCGAAGCAGGGCCGGGTAACTAATTTAAATATAACCTTAAATACAATTTCTGAGATGATCAGATGACTATATGTCTTTTTTTGTTGTCAATGTATTTACATACTTTCAATTATTATGTTTACTAGAATTATAGCGTCAAGGAAAATTGTGTTCAAGCGCGTAAATAAATATTTTATCAATTTACTTTCAAAATTAATGTAGCAATACTCTATCCTCAATAATATTTATTGGGAAAAATTGTTCACGGTAAAGCAACATCTAAGACGTAAATTCCATAAAAAGATCTGATCTGATTTAATTATTACCCTATAATCTAAATTATATAATCTACTAGCTGACCCGTGCAACTTCATCTGCACCAAATCGGTTACTGCCTGTTTCAATTGTATATTTAAACACGAAAAATCTTAATAAACCTAAAACCCGATTGCAACGACACCTACAAATAACAAAATACCTAAAATATAGATTTCATAATAAAATACACTTGAAATGAGGAAATTAAATCAACGTTATTCAAATTTAATGTTGCGAGAAGTTATAATTACAGTCATAATTAGTTTTCATAAGTTATAACTCACGAAGAAGTAAAAAAGAAAATGTCATTATTGCAGAAAAAAACTTTCAAATAATTTACTGTTCTTTAGAGTTTACTTTAAAATGTTATCATTGTTTTAACAAAACCTTGATCACGTATATTAACTATTAAGATTATATTATTTTGCTATAGCTACATTGGACTATATAATTTTGAAAATAATCACAAATATAATAACGTAATGACTTGATTTTTTATGCGTTTAATTAGAACATGCCCGATTTCCTACTATATCTAGAGTTATTACATAACATAATATATAATAAGTTTTTCCTTTTTATTTTATTATTTATTACTATGTCTTATCTGTATTATTATTGCAAAAATGTACAGTATGTTTTTTGTAGGAATATGTAGGTGGCTCACAACCACTGGGGCGGCACGATAAAATCTATAGAAATCTCGTGTCGCCCCAACTATAGCGGCAGACTTACATCGTAGGGTTTTAGTTCCCACTTAAAAAAAAAGGCGGTAGAGCCACGCTGAAGCTATTACTAGTTTCAGCTTGAATGGGTCGGCTCGCCCGGGATAGTAGTCTCATAGAAAACCGATGTAACAGAGCTTGCATTGTTGCGTTTCGTTCGGTCAATGAGAGCACCAGAGACCCATCTCCTCTCTCCCCCTCCCTTCCTCTTAAAACCGATTACGTAATAAGAAAATTTATAAAATTTATGTCTCAAAATTTGTTGAAAATCAAATTCTCATTTCTACTCATCAATATACAGCAATATTTTTTCAACCTTTCATGATATGTAAAATAATTTCGCGACCTCCAACTTTTTTACATGTAACTTTGTAACGCATTTTTTTTTGTATATGTCAGTTAAATACATAATTAATTCAGTGATGTATGAGCGTGAGTCATGGGTATCTTTTCTATTTTTAATGGTTTTCGTTTTTGCAAGGCTACACGACCCTCTTATAGAGTATCTGCAACGTATCAAGGGCCGCGACCGACACGTTGAAAAACGCTGATATTCAGTTTTCTTTTAAATGTCAAAATTCATTATTACTGTTCTATATTATTCTTATACTGCATCGCTACGATGCTACAGTATCTTTTTTTTTATTGGTGCACGGCAAAATGACTGCACTATGCCTGATGGTAAGGACAGTACAATCCAAAAACAATGGCGACCACCACTCGGTCACTCGACACACTATCCATTGCCGGTCGCCACTATCATACCGGCCTTCGAAAAGCTGGATATGCACAGGCTGATTCCGAAACGCGACCCACAGAAACGAATCACTATGACGGGCTTTTTCACCATATGCATGGTGGTTGCGACCCAGTCAGGCTGTAAAACCCTACCGCTAAACGCTTTCGCCATTGCCTCGTTCGTTATTCAGCAGGGTGCACCACGTGCAGGTGAGGTTGGCTTGGGTGTCTCAAGTCTTATGGTGTTATTCGACACCCCTTACATCCCAAATCTTATAATGTTTGTATTGTTAACCAATAAGTGAAGTCTCGAGATATCTTCATAGTTAGTTCCGGTAGCCCTTTATTGAAAGAACGTGATACCATCTTACCCGCATCATCTTGTAACATCAGGTGAGGTCTGACAAAATGCCAGTCTATTGGAATACTGATACAATTCAAAACCGTTTAATTTACGACTATTTCTATGTATTGAATGCACTATTAAAATTTAGATAAAATTCTTAAACTAAGTTTTCCTTCAAATCAGATAGTTAACATAACTTGAAGTAGAAGGATCGAGTGAAAAATTGCTCCAATTAATTTCTGGTTTAGGATCATGTGAACATTTTTCCAGGCATTTTTTAATCTCGGATTATTATATTTGGCGAAGACAATAAATACGTAATACTTTGAATATTTCTTGTTATTCTATTCCTTGGCTTTGTCAAAGCCTTGACAATTGTTGAAGCATGAACGCAACCTTGTTAATTTTGGGTTGTTTAACAAGACTTCCTGCTATTTGTCATTCCGATTAATTTCCTTTTCAATTGTAAGTCATTTTGTTCAAGAGGTGTATTTTTTTGTTTTCTTAGCTAGCTTAATTTAAAACGTTTAAAAAGTATTATTTATAACTTTAATATTATATTTATGTGTATATACATATACATACTTTGCTTTGTATCGTATTTATGTTTAATAATAATGTAATATGCAATGTTTCATATATTATTTTTATTATATTACTAGCGGTCCAGGCGGACGTCGTCCTGCTTTGATAAACAAAAGTAATAAAATTCAACTGCAGCGCCACCTACCGGGTCCAATCTAATCCAGTCTTGGATCCACTAGAACTCGCACACAAAATGTCATCAAAATAGGTCCTACCGTTTTGGACGAGTTCAGTGACAAACACACGTACAGAATAAATTTATATATAGAGATGTTATAATTATTTTTTTTTTTTCTTTATTTTACCAAAAATATCCCTGATTTTCTCTGGAACATCTCCATTCAAAGGTTGCTATGAAGAGAATCATAATAACCAAATAATTTGAAATGTCTAACTGTATTTATAATATATATATCTGTGTACAATGTATGTGTATAAATAAAACCCAATTGCTGAATGTATGTAACTTTATCACTTCAAAACGGCAACACTTATTTGGCTAATTTATATTTTATTGTATTTGTAATTTTTTTATTTATTTTAATTTTATAGGGGGCAAACAAACAGGCGGGTCACCTGATGGTAAGTAATCACCGTTTTCCATACACACTAGCAACACCGGGAGAGGGGTTGGGAATGTGAGGGGGAGGTGGTCCTCCGGCGCTCTCACTGACCGAACGAAACGCAATAATGCAAGCACTGTTACTTCACGTTGGTTTTCTATGAGAGGGTGGTACTACCCCGGGCGAGCCGACCTATTCAAGCTGAAACGAGTAATAGCTTTAGCGTGGCTCTACCACCTACCAACATTCTCAGGACCAAGCTACTGGACGCGTACATTGAATAGAATGAAGCAATATGATAAAAAGAAGGTATGATGCCCTAGTTTATATTCAAATACTGTCTCTATGGACGTAGGTTCGAATCCTTGTGGCTAAGTCGGAGATTTCGGCGAAGGACAACATCGTCATCATAGGTAACGAGGAATCATAGGGCATTGTTCCTTCGATCAACAATAACTAGATAAAGGGTCACGTACAAAATCGAAACTAAATCCTGTCCGCGTAAATATATACTTATGTGTAGCTATTTGTTTTTTTAATAAGGGAGAAAAAAAAAAAAAACAGTTTTAAATTCAACCTAATTACAACCATGACACCTAGTAATAAAGTAGCATTTAATTCGGAACCTTTTTCAAGCAAGTTTTTAATACGTATTCACATATTTCAAAAATTTGATTGACAAACATCTGAACCGACGCGCCACGCCCCATTTTGAAGTCCCATTGTTCCGTGACACCGGTTTATTTAGTGACTTTTATCATTGCTTATGTGGAAAACAGGTGAAATCCAGAAGTTATGAACAGTATAATTCAATTAAAATTACTTAATACTTTAGAATAAACCACATTAATGATAATCAAATGTAAGTGTGTTAACAATACATGGGCAGTATTGATTAACTTAGAATAGATGGCACTGTTAGCAAGTACCTGTGATAAAAAGGATGACATTATTCGAATCTTCATAAGATAAATGTTATGTAACAAAAATATTCGTTACTATGTATGTGTTTCGACTGCTGAATGCTCCCACGGTGAGAGTCAAGCTCCCGTATATTGTGGTCAAACCCTTAAATTGATGCTGTGTTATTAAAAATTGCCGCGGCAGCAGTCGGCGAGCGCGGTGCATTTAATACGAGAGTACCCAAACTTTTTTAAAGCGAGTATTCAATACGTTTTTTTTTAATAACACAGCATCAATTTAAGGGTTGTTATTTGGAAGAACATAAACATATATAAAAAACTGGCTTATTGAAGTTCGCTGCCGAAACCGTTGCCAGGCTCTTAGACGAATAGTCACAGGCAAGTGACAGTTGACACATCATGCTCATATCTTTTTAATATTTATATTTTTCTTTAATACAATGGAGTATGAAAAAGTTTTAATACAAGTTGAAAGTAGTTATGCTGTCATTCAGTGTTTAATTTATCATTATTTATTTTATGAATATATTTTATCGTTTATTTTACAATTTAAGTGTATCAACTTGATATTTTATTTAAACTATACTGACTGTATAGTAAACGTCTACAGAAAAGTGAAAGGAACTTCGTTCCAACTGGGGGTCCATAGACCTCAAGCTTTTTTTTACATTACCGCCAATATACGCCAAAGAAGTTTCACTTCTGACATGTGTACTTTGTACGCACGCACTTTTTTTTTGTTGTGTGTGTAGTTGTTAGGGTAAAGTTTGTATGAAAGAATATAAAATGGTAGAGAAAATGAAATATTTGTATATTAAAAGTTCATATAAAAAAGTGTGAGGGTGTGAGATAGCAGACTTAAAGGAAGTTCTTTTAAAATATTCACAGAATGAAGTTTAGTTGTTCGGTTGCTATTTCATTTCATTACGTAGTCGTTGGTCATTTTAAAGGGGCATTGTGGTGTCATTTTCTACATTAGTACATACGTGTGAAGTAGGGCCGGGTAACTAATTTAAATTATAACTTTAAACTAAAATTTAAATAAAATATAAAATTAAGTCGGTGATTTTTTCTTTGTGATACATGCTCCTTAACTAACTTGGTCTGTATTTAATTGTTATTATATGCTATTCTATATAAATAAATATAGTATAAAATATAATCAAATCAACCTCTGATTAGGGTATTTGATGACCTGCCTTGAAACTCCAGTCCCTCCTCCCCGATCGGCCCATAAAGAATTGAGTGATTTACTCCGCCCGGAGTCACATTTACAACCTGATTAGGTAGTCCATTCACGGGATGAAGTAGGGAGGAAAATAAGCTGATTTATTGAGCTTCCACGAAAAATCTGGCAAACATATTTTTAACGAAGACCGGAAAGACGGACACGTTCCACGTCAGTTTATTTTAATAAGAAAATAAATTATCAAACCGATTATTTATGTACCAGTACTTTACGACGTAATCAGAAACTTTATAAGATTTGCGTTATATGCTGAAAAACAAATTCTCATTTCTACTCATCAATATACAGCAGTGTGGTTTTCAACCTGGGTCCTCGATTTTGTAACGTGTAAGTTTGTAACCTATATCTTTTATTTCACAATTATTATTATTTTTTTATTCTAGCACGGCAAAATGACTGCACTGTGCCTGATGGTAAGCACAGTACAATCCAAAAACAATGGCGACCACTGAGTGACACAGTATCTATGTCGCTGTCATGCCTGCGAAAGACTGGATATGCACAGGCTGATCTAGAAACGCAACCCGCAGAAGCGAATCACTATGACGGGCTTTTTCGCCATATACATGGTGGTTGCGACCCAGTCAGGCTGTAACACCCTACCACCCCGCTTTCGCCATTGCCTCGTTCGTTATTCAGC
>MU161210.1:20636-40016 GCA_015888305.1 Antheraea pernyi | reverse complement strand
TGCCGTGCGCCCTTGCTGAGTGCCTTAAGCGCTCGCCTTAGTAGTCCGGTGAAGCTGTGAGGACCTTGCAAAGTCAATAGCGTAGTCAGGTCGAGAAAAAAAAACTCCCGTGACCCTTTCTTCGCCGCGGCATATTTTGTTTCGATTGACGATTTTAAACTCGTAATATCTTTTGAATGTAACGTCCGATTTTAATAATTCAAAAAGTTATCTACAGGTACTGAAAGTGTCTTAATTAAATAATAATTTATTTGGATAAGGATTAATATAAGACCTGAATAACATGGTCTTTTAGGCATGGTCTGGTTTATGTTAAGATTTCATTCATAAATGTAGTTATAATGACATAATCACAATAGCTGGATATATGGTACCAGGAGGTTTTTTATAGATATTAATAACGCGTAGTACTTTTAAGAATCGTAGTTTCTTAAAACTGTAATATCCTTGTATTAAATTAATATATCGTGATATTCTTTTAGATAAGGACCAGATATGCTTAACAAATAAATATAATAAAAAATATCGATCTTGTGTAATCCACGCACAACGGCAAAACTTTATCATTTTACTTACATAAGATATATATATATCTACACTAATATTATAAAGAGGAAACGTTGTATTTTTGTATTTTTATATTTTTGTATGTTTGCTACGAATATCCTCTTTATAATATTAGTGTAGATATATATATATCTTATGTAAGTAAAATGATAAAGTTTTGCCGTTGTGCGTGGATTACACAAGATCGATATTTTTTATTATATTTATTTGTTAAGCATATCTGGTCCTTATCTAAAAGAATATCACGATATATTAATTTAATACAAGGATATTACAGTTTTAAGAAACTACGATTCTTAAAAGTACTACGCGTTTCAGCGATATCTATTATCTTGCAGTGGAGAAGTGAGGCAAGCGGTTTGGTGCGAATGCACAGGACAACGCAGGCGGAGTAGCGGGCATCAGCTAGTACTATTTATAGTTATATAGTTGCTTATTATAGGTGGTTAGTTACAATTTACAGAAATGTATGAAAGGTAACACAGGGTAAGCCGATATTGGGCCTTGGAAGGTTGAATGCCTTTTGCGCTCGTCGTCAAACTTGGCGAAGCTACCAAGACACTTAAATTCGATACTGTTCAATACCTCTTTTAAGTGTATTATTGTATAGAACAAACATCGATGTACTTCGTCCCCATAGACCTAGCTACCACGGCTCCGTTATTTCAAGCCACGATCTTCTTGAAGTATATATAGCAAGTGCTGATGGCTATGCATGGAGTAGTCCGGTGAAGCTGTAAAGACCTTAACAGGACAATAGCATAGTCAGTTCGAGAAAAAAAAATGGATAACGTGGGCCACTGTAAGGTCGCGTTTGTGGTATATCAATACAGTATAAACCAAGAGAGATAGATATCCCAATAAGAAATTTTTTTTTTTAGATTTTATGTTTCATGCTTGTAGGATTTTGTTATAGTGAAAGAATGAAAGATTAAGGAGACTTTTGTAACGTATAATATAGTCAAATCTATTTCTCCAGAATGCAGTTAGGGATAGTTTGTGGTAAATGCGGAGTAATGTAATATTTCTGAGTAAACATTTGAAGTAATTAGATAAACTCACTTTTTCCTTAGATAAAACTAATAACTAACTAATAAAACTTGTAAAACCACATAATACAATAGCTGGTGTCTGGGGGACATTGTTAAAGTAATTAAAAACGGCGTCAGTGACATTTTTGTCATTATATGCAAATGATCGTACCACTCCCAGGCAGGTATAATTAAGCACTATCGTTTTATTACTTAATGATTCTCCGGATTGATGAAGGAAGGTACATAGTATATATAGTAGGTATGCGATGTGATGATTTTTATAAATATTAGTAAATTTGTAATGTTATTCGTTATTTTTTTTTTTTATGTCATAGGTGGCAAACGAACAGGTGGGCCACCTGCTGTTAAGTGATCACCACCATCCATGCACACTAACAACCCCAGAGGAGTCGTAAGTGCGTTGCCATCTTTCGGAGGGAAGGGTTAGGGGAGGGAAAAGGAGAGGAGAGAGGAGAGGGGAGGGGAGGTGGGTCTCCGGCGCTCTCACTGACCGAACGAAACGCAACAATGCAAGCACTGTTACTTCACGTCGGTTTTCTATGAGAGGGTGGTACTACCCCGGACGAGCCGACCCATTCATGCTGAAACCAATAATAGTTTCAACGTGGCTCTACCACCATCAAACCACCGTTATATTTTGTTGTCTCTGAGTTATTTTAAGTAACGATGGTTTCAATGTCACGTGTTCGGATATGGGTCCGATTGACGTAGGTTCCAATGCTATCAATCAACCGGAGATTTTGGTGAAGATTTTTGTAGGTGGTAGAGCCACGCTGTAGTTAATACTCGTTTCAGCATGAATGGGTCGGCTCGCCCGGAGTAGTACCACCCTCTCACAGAAAACCGACGTGAAGTAACAGTGCTTGCATTGTTGCGTTTCGTTCGGTCAGTGAGAGCGCCGGAGACCCACCGCGCCTCCCCTTCCACTTTCCTCTTCCCCTTCCCCCCAGCACAAGCTGGCAACGCACTTGCGACTCGCCTGGTGTTGCAAGTGTCTATGGACGGCGGTGATCACTTAACATCAGGTGACCCACCTGTTCGTTTGCTTCCTATGATATTAAAAAAATAATCTTCGTTATATAGTTTATCTGCTATATTTTGTTATCATGGTTGTCACAAGTTACACTTTTAGCTAAGTTAAATATTTCCACATTTTCTGATATACGTATATACAAGCAATCTAGCTTACGATTTCTTATTGAAATCTCATGAAAATACATTGAAATCCAAAAATAATGATGACCAGCGAATACTTTATAATAAATCGGCAGTCGTTACAGTCATTCAGTCAGGCAAGCCTTATGTACGCTGGTCTACGCTAAAACGATACAAACTGATGTATTAAGAGTTTATACATGGGTATATGTATATGGTATACATGTTAGTAGCAATCAATTTAGATGCAGACAAACTACCATTCCGAAAATATAGAACGCAGGTAAAACGATTAGCTAAAGAATTTAATTTCCAGCTACACTGGCAAAATATACTTACAAAACAATATGTAGGTATGAGAACAAGGAGAGATGTGAATCTTGCCGCTGTGACACTGTCAACCGAATAACAAGCTCCACGCACATCTCCCACAATTGTTATTCTCCCACATACTGTGTGCATTCAGCTACGAAATTTATTAGATATGGCAATTTAATTTCAACGCTTTTTTACCTCAGACGATTAAAAGTTTAACAACGAGTATTTTACTTAGTCGATAAACAAGCTGTTTATCTATTTATCTTAAACCCTAACTAATATTACAAATGTGAATGTGAGTTTGTCTGTCAAAAATTTAATTGACTACAAATCTTTGACTTTCGTCCGTTATCCTGGAGAATCCCTTACGTTTTATGGGACTAAAGGTATCCTACATGTACCTTTATAATATTAGTTACCGTGTCGAGTTTCATCAAAATCGGTTCAGTACTTTCAGAGTGATACGTGTTCACAGGGACAGACAGACAAAAATTGTAAAAGAAATATTTTTGGCTTCTATATCGATAACAAAGTCTACCCCGATTATAATTTTCAAAAAATATTTAATGTACAGATTTGTCCCAGTTATAGTTTTATTGTAAGTATAGTATATAGATCTTCGATCAACAATAACTAGATATCGGGTCGGCGCGAAAAATACGTCTCGGTAAATAACAGCTCACTTGAAATGTGAGCTCTTATTTTGTTTCGTTTGTTTGAAACACAGCCAATGTAAGCACGTTTCACATGCCGCAGTGTATTCAAAAGATGCAAAAATAATACTCGATAAAGCAATTTAACGGTCGAAGTATCTTACTTTCGCTAAATACATGTTGAATAAGTTATATTTTAAGCTTTAAATTAACAAATAATATCAAATTTCGAATAAAATTACCGATTTTAAACCTGTGGTACAAATATTTGGCCAAGGCTCACCAACCACACACAAAACACGCACAATAACGGGAAAAAGTACTTAATTCATTGGGTGTTAAGGTTGAATTCACACTAAATGTTCTTTATGTTTTCTTTTCATTTGTAAGTGACGGGAGTAATGTCTTGCTTTGCTCGTTTTATCGTAAGTATTAGATAATATTTTGAACATTTGTGACTTTATTACTAGGTGTCATGGTTGTAATTAGGTTGAACTTAAAACTGTTTTAAAACTTTTTTCTCCCTTTCTTAGTAAACAAATAGCTACACATAACTATATATTTAGGCGGACTGTACTTAGCTTCGATTTTGTACGTGACCCTTTATCTATTTATTGTTGTTCGAAGATATAGATAGATTTTAAATAACATAAGGTGGGGGTAAAGATTTGATATAATAAGATAATATTTGTTATATCATACAGTATGCGGGGTGGTAGAGTGTGCGTATCCGACTAGACTGACACCACATGAAAAATAACAAAACAGCGACTTTTTCTGATTTATAGTATCTTGGAATGAAGCAAAGTACATTCAGCTGTAGACCGCTGTTAGAATGATAGCTATATTTAGTAATTCATTCCATCACGTCATCATCAAATCAGCCTGTAAGGGACACACTGCAAAGTCATAGGTCTTTTTCTAGGTAAGAAGGAAGGAAGGTTTGAGTACAATCACCACTCTAGCTCATGACGTATTGGTGATCTCAAACTCTGAGAAATTAACAGTCCTATATTTTCCCATATACGGTAGTATCTACTACAAGAACATTCCTCAGGTTCTGGTTTTCTCACGATGTCAGCCGATAGTGTTATTAATTTAAAATAGTAAATGTAGGCGAATTCCAAAAATATCGGTTGGTACAAGCCGTGATTCGAATCTGCTGACATCGAATTGACATTCCACCGATCCAAATCACTCTATAACCAGCGCTTTTCATTTGCCACATCCAAAAACTAAACAAATTTTATATTCCACGTTCATTGCAAATGTCGAACCGTGGAGACAAGCGGCAAATTAAGATATTCCCGCGGCAACTTTACAAATTGTTATATGAGATCGCCTATTGTTTACCGTCTTTATCACTCATTACATCAGCCTGTCCGTCTCTTCGAGTTCCTTCATTACAACGGACAATTATATTAATGATTCATTATATTTTGCGTTACTGTGATACTTTGTGTATTACATTTTTGAGTTAAAATATTAATTAAGGAAATATGCTATTACGTGTTACATAATGAATTATATTTTTTTTATCTAAACACAACGTAATGACTTTAGTGTATCTGATTTTAAACACAATACAGTCCTTGTTTAAGACTATATTGCAAACTTCTTTGTCGTATAGCTATTAATATATTTTTCTTTTAATTGTTATTTAAAATTTGACATTGTCATTTGTCGTGTGTAGAAAATTATATTCGTACAATGTAGCAGAGCTGACCTTTTCTTTTTTCTATTGAATCCGAAGATTAATATATACGGTCCTTAGCTGCCGTCGCGGGGAGTGTCACGTGGACCGCTCCGAGGCCCCCCCAATTCTTTTTAATTTCGCCGACCTTAAGGTCGGCCACCTTGCATCCGGCCTTCGCCGCCACGACCGTCCCGATCTCGAGGGAGGACACCGAATCGTCCAGCCCGATGATCCGGATGTCCGCCCTCTTTGTCGGGACAACGACCGTGGCGATGTTGGCCAACGCCTTTTCGAGCTCCCGGGCCAATTCGGCGGCCTTTTCCTTGGTCTGGCCCGGGAGCTCGATTTTTCTAGCTCCTGTAGCCGTCTGCCGGACCCGAACATCCTCGACCCCCATGTCCGGCAGGGCCACGGCTTCGCGCGCCTTCACCAGGACCTCCCTGTATCCGATCCCCCTATTTGCTAACTATTCATACATATATGAGTTGTTGAAACATATATGTGTACCAAGCATACATACCTCAACAACCCTTATATATATTTTGTATCGGATAAATTTATACGGTCCTATTATCATTAAACCGTACCAAACTCATGTTAAAATAATCAAAGAATTCAGATTTTTGTTCGTCTTTATTACTATTATTTTATACTGGTGATCGAATTTCCATCATAATTAATTAATTTTTCAAGTTTCACGATTGTAGAAAAAAAGGATTTTTTTTTTTATTGGCTAGCTCGTCAGTATCTACTAAACAAAGAAAGGAATAATGAAAATCGGTTGAGAAAGAGAGAAGGAAGATGTACTAAACTGTTTCGTCACTGTCCATTTGTATATACAAGATACTTACAGAAGCAGCATTCATTTATTTATATGTGTTATACATTTACAAAGTGGAAGTTGTTATACCTTTTCTTCCGGTAAAGCTGTGAAGGCCCATCAGTGCAATAGCGTATAGATAATTTGATAGAAATACATGCCACGCTGAAGCTATTACTGGTTCCAGCATGAATGGGTCGGCTTGCTCGGGTTAGTACCACCCGACCCACAGAACACCGATGCGAAGTAACAGTGCTTGCATTGTTGCGTTTCGTTCAGTCAGTGAGAGCGCCGGAGGCCCACCTCTATTCCCCCTCCCCCACAAACACAGGCTGGCAACACACTCGTAATGCTCCTGGTGTTGCTAGTATCTATGGACGGCAATGATCACTTATTATCAGGTGACCCGCCTGTTCATTTGCCTCCTAAGGTATAAAAAAAAAGCGAAAACGTGAGTACAATTAGTATCTTAAATATTTATAATTAGTAATGTTATTAGAACACACTGTATTATACATTGTACAAGACTATAATAAATTATATAAATTGCCACCCTTCCCGACGCGACTCGTGCATTCAGTAAGAAAGACAAAGCAAAAATTACACTTCGAAAGGATTACTAAACCCGAATCTAATTAACTCTGAGGGCTCTTAATTAGTCCCCATTGTAACATGACAAGAGAACCAGCAATTTTGCTATAGCTTCACAGTTTGGGACACACTGCTATAGAGTTAGACCAACAGAATGATAATTTTTATTATAATTATTATGTTTTTTTAAAGTAAGAGTTCTTTGATAAAATGGAACATTTGTATATTTAAAGCAAAGAATCTAATAACAATTATATTCATACACTGTGTGTTTGTCATACTAATTGTCTTGCAGAACGAGGATCCCAGAACAGTGCTTAGGACTTATAACGCGAGAAGAGATTTAAGTGTACATAGACACTCACCTGCATTTCCCACACTCCCTTCCCTGCCTTGTCCGTTTTTGTAAGAACCTACAAAGCTTACTTTGAATATTCTTTCCAATAAGGAGAATATAGTGACTCTCGAGAAGCTAAGCTCTCTTAGTAGGTTTTGAATGGGTCTTACTGGTAGACCCGGTGCTATACTGCGTATAAGTTAACCAAAAAGCAATTTCTGGTTAATTAGGTTGTTAGATCACTATATTCAATTATTTTTAATACGTGGCCTTTGAATGACGATTACAAAAAGTTATACTATGAACTCATGTTTAAACTCTCTTAAATATATCTCTAAAATATTTGTTAAGATATTTTTTTAATACGACCGATTTACAGCACTATGCCTGATGGTACCTAAGATTATATAGTTCAAAGTTATATATTTCAAAGCCAGTCTCCAGAAAAATCTTTTCACGTTAGACTTAAAAGACCTTATATTATTAAACAAGGAATTTATATACTGACCGCAAGGTGTTTCTAAAGACTTGCGGTATAACAAATGTAACACATTACGACTTTTTAGTTCGTGCCGAAATGGAGGTTATTGGAGTTGTTGGAATAGGAGTTGATTAAAAGAAATCGTCACGTAAGGAAAAACTGTTATGTTTATCTTTCTATCGTTTATATATAAGAGTGCTTATGAGCGTGCGATTATCGTAATGTTTATTGAGTATTTATTTTATGAATAACAATGATAAGCTATATAAGCAGTAAATAATAATAATAATAAAGTCCATTTATTTCCGATCTATACATGCTTTTTAAGATAAATTACGTTTATATAATAGCAAAAATATTGTAAATTATATAATTTTATAAAAGTTCTTGAACACTGTTATTGATGTCCATACCATCGATCGGAACCCCTTCTCGGGTAAAGGCCTCCTCCAATTTTTTCCAGACCTCTTTGTTCTTAGCTTTTTCTAACCATTCTTTTCCTGCTATCGCTTGTATGTCCTCAATCCATCTTTTTCTGGGATGCCCTCTTCTCCTTTTTCCTTCTTGAAGCAGTAAATACTTACTAATAATTACCTAGGTTCAATTTCAGTTAAGCTGTTGTCACAAGATAATTCAGAACTGTATAGTTGTTACTGCGAGTGTGATCATATCCAACATTAATGTCAGCAGACAAGCTTTAACAATAGTATTCCGAACAATCTAACCGTGAGTCTCGGTTAGAGTTTGGGTAACAAATCAAAACAAGACATTTAAAAAACGTTTAACTAAATCATCGTTTCTCTTCAAAACGGTTTCGCTTTAGATAATTATAGGCTTCTGCCCGTTCGGGGTCTCTTTCACAAGTACATTCCTGAGAACTAATCAACGAGAGGGAGACGATAATATTACATTTCTCTCTCTAACTAGTGGTCAGAATATGCATTCTGTGGTAGAAAACAATCAAGGTATTATTGTATGTTTGACGCGTCTAAGAGCTGTTGTTAATTTTCTAAAAGCACCAGGACGTACGCAATTTAAATGTCTTGACTAAGTATTTTTCGTACTACAAGATGATAAACATTGAAACTGATGAAAGATACGGGACAAAAAAAGCGACCCCTACAAAATCAAATGGAGCATTTTCGACGTAAGTCTATAAAAAAAGAAAGGAAAAGTAGAAGAGCTAATCATTTAGTAAATACCTAACATATTTACATCAAAATATATAACTGAAGCATTTTATATATCTCTAAACAATATACTTAAGCATATTAATGTATCATATATTTGTCACAGCCTTGATAATAAATCAGTGTTTAAAAAAGTCGAGGCAGTCATGAGGATTGCCGACGGAAGTTAAAAATCAAAATAAACAATTAACTGTCTTTTTTTGTATTTTTAAATCAGTTACAGTCTAAATTGTTTACATTTCATAACGTGTAAATTTAATTTATTAACATAAATCTGGTTTTCACATTTATTAGCACTCCGAGCAATAATTATATACATTTTTTTGCAGTTTATTAATTAATCAAACATACGATGGGCTGCACAAGCTCAGTACAACATATGAATATTACATTTATACAAGCCGCTACGCGTCGCTAGTGTGATGGAAGCGCAATACGTCACGAGTATGCCCAGGTTATCGGTGACACAAAATCTTACAACACTGCAACAACATTACACATATCAAGGTTCCGATCGGACCGTCGACTCGAGCGGTTGTCCGTTTTGCTGCGCGCGCTAAGTTCGATTTTAATACTCGTGATTTAGTGACGTCAGTTATTGTGTAGTTTCGATCCGGCACACCTGCGCTGCACAGGTGCGCTGCACACCTGCGTTCTTTTTCCTGGAACTGAGTGAGACCTTTCCTTTGTATTTATTTATTGCTTTATCTATTTCTTGGTATATTTATTTATTCACTCATTTATTTATCTATTTATTTACGTATTTGTTTAATTTTTCAGTGATTTATTTTTAAATTTATTTACTTTTTATTGTTTGTTTATTTAAGTAGTCTTATGTTATTTTTCCCCTGTCTCGCTCAGCTACTTATTTGCGTTGTTTTCCTATTTTGTTTAGTTTTAAACAGTTCCCTTTGATCCGGACTCGGGATAGTCCGTTAAATTCATTAAGGCGCGCCCCCCTGCCCCTCTGGCAGGGAGGTTTCACATGTCTTCCTCCGCCCCACTCCCCTCCTCAGGCCCCGGTATGGCCTCCGATCGAGAAGTCGGCCTCTTAGAGACCGAACTTATTAGCCTCCGCGGTTTTATATCCAGCATCTGTCCTCGTCTCGTAGACGATTACGATGCGTACGCTGCGAAGCGTCGCATCGAGTTCCCTCACTCTTCCAAGCCCGCTCCCTCGATCTATGCCAAGATCGAGGCAAGCAACAATTTTCCCATCAAACACGTTCACGATAGTGACGATAGCGACAGCGATTCCGATTCTGGCTCCGATATGGAGCAAGACCCTCCTGCTCAGCAAGATCCTCCTGCTGAGCAAGCCCCTCCTGCAGACGATGGCTTCACCACCGTCACGCACCGCAAACCGCGCAAGAAGCGCACCAACTCCTCATCAGATCCGGAAGGCAGTTTGCCCTCCAAAAAAATAGTCAATGTCGATGGCGCGAAAGTGCCAAAGACGACACCAGCGCCCTCTAGACCCGCCTCGCCTAAAACTGTGGGTACCGCAGTTTCAGGCAAAAAGCCCCGCCCACCGCCCCCCGTTACGATCCAAGACAATGACCCACGCCGCGGCACAGAACACAGCTCGGAGGATCGGGGGAGTCTTTAGTGCGAGAACACTCCTTAGTGGAGTGGTCGCCGAGGCACTTAACGCACCTGGGTTTCAGGAGACAGTTTCGTGCGGATTGTCCGTACACCTGACAGTTGTGACACTGCGAGGGCACAGACGTTTTGCGCGGTGGCTCGACGATAACGCCGGAGAGACCACAGAGGGATGTGAGATTGAAGATCGCTTTCCCTTGAGGGGTGCGATCGAGGACAACGAGAACCATATCATATGGAGCCCTGGTGCGCGGAGAGCGCATACGATGAACCTCGCGAACAGGAATCTTCTGTTCTTTGAGGTCGTCGGAAATGTCGTAAGTCGGGAGTTCTGAAGGAACCCTACGGATCACAACCCGTAGTTCTGAAACCCAGTTGCGTTAAGTGCCTCGGCGACCACTCCACCAAGGAGTGTTCTCGCACTAAAGACTCCCCCGATCCCCCGAGCTGTGTTCTGTGCCGCGGCGTGGGTCATACCGCGAATTATCGTGGATGTCCCCGCGCCCCGCGCACAAAGCGCCCTCGCTACCGCAGGCAGGCGTCGCCGTCTAAGGCGGCCGCATTCTCATTTGATCTTAAATGACGATGTACTCTAAGAAGGTAAGCACGCTAAATCTAGAGAGGACTGCCTCTCGAGTTCAGCTGCTGGAAAACACCAACATGATGTGCTTGACGACAATTTCAACTCGGCAGTAGCTAGCCAGGTTTATTTAGATATGCACTCCTAATATGCTGTGGCTTACCACTATGTTTTCCTTCAACGAAATCTCCAATACTGAGTCACAACGCTTCAAGCCTACATTCATCGACACGGTGTTCGGACACGTTAACAACTGAGCCATCAGCGCTTTAAAACCTAATAAATCTAGATAATGAAATTATTTTTATTTTATTAGATTGTAGCAAGGCAAAATTACTGCAGTTTGCCTGATGGTAAGCATAGTACAATCCAAAAACAATGGCACACACACTATCCACACACACACACACACTAGTGACACACTATCCATCGCCGGTCGCCGCTGTCATGCCGGCCAGCTAAGAGCTGGATATGCACAGGCTGATCTGGAAATGCGACCCGCAGAAGAGAATCACTATGACGGGCTTTTTCGCCATTTGGTGGTTGCGACCCAATCGGGCTGTAAAACACTACCACCCTGTTTTCGCCATTGCCTCGTTCGTTATTCAGCAGGGTGCACCACGTGTAGGTGTGGTTGGCTTGGATGTCTCAAGTCTTAGATGTTATTCAGCATCCCTTACACTCCATATAAAAATGGTGTATGAAATATAAAATGTTGATAAATATAAATAATCATATTGCACTATTTATACACAATATACACAATATAACAATACACTTACAGTCATAATCAAGTTCACATGAATGAAAATAATAAAAAAGCTATATTAAAAAATCTAAAGTGATTTTAATTTTATCAAGACAGGACTTAATTTGCATTCTCGCTTGCATCTAGAGCACTTAGCGTGAAGATATGGAAGGACGACCGCCTGTCAACTATCAATCTTGTCGTGGGACTTGGATAACGTTCTACCGAATAACCATTACCTATTTACATAGTAATCTGTGCTTTATCTGTATTGGAATAAAGCGTAATTTTGTAACAGAGTATTTATGTTTGTTTACGTACGACATTCTCACACCTTATTGAGAATGATAACTCGTAATCGTGTTTGTATATTAATTTTAAGAACAATAAATATATAGAAATGTTTTGTGCAGGGATTCAGTTTCTTTTATTATATGGTATATGAGACGAAATTGCAATCCTTTTCCTTTTTAGAAATTATCAAAAAGTAAAAAAAATATATGCGAAATTAATGACAGGTGATGCTAGAAAACCTAAATTATATTGATTACAAATTTTAATACCATGTTTGTTGTAGTGTCCTGTACTGTTCACTATTTTATTTTTATTTATTTTATCGTAGCACAGCAAAGTGACTGTGCTGACGTTGCGCACATAGAATCCAAAAACAATGGCGACTACCGAGAGACACGCTATCCCTCACCGGTCGCCGCTGTCATGCCGGCCTGCATAAATGTCTCTTCACGTTACGCTTGAGGGACCCTATATTATAGGAAGGAGGGAACACACTGCCCAGGAGATTGACACAATATCACCAAGATGTCAGAACAACAACTAAAAAACTTCTATTTCTTTCTAGTATATGACTCTGAATTAAATTCATATAGAAGTAAATCTTCACGCAACTATATAATGGTGTTACTTTCCTTACCTTTCGTTGATACAAAATTCTTCTTTATTACTACCGTGTACTGACATTTCTATTCAGATGTATACTTACATATATATTATATTTATTTCAATAATACTTATCCTAAACCATTGTTATAACTTAAATATTAAATCGATATCTGGCAGCTAAACCTACTTAGGCAATCACCAGACCTCAGCGCAGTGACATGTGTGATCATGAGACGATCTCCTTAACTAATGCAGTACCTACTTTAAAAGTTCTAGTATATTTTACGTGTAATTTAAGCTAACTTTTGATATTAAAACAATTAAGATGAGAACGGCCAATTTACTAAAATTTAGTTTTAAAATGTTACTTCCGGTTTTGTACATTTCAAAAAATATTTTCTTTTGTTTCCATTTATTTTCAAAAACAGCAAATAACCTTCTATATAAATCACTGCGTTTAATATTTTATTCTAAATTTGTTCAATTCAAAAAACGACTCACAAATAATCCAAATATGACTTTTCTTTGGAAGCCCATAACTTGACAAATAAACATGATAAAAAAAGAAATTGTGCATTCACGTTCATACCTACTAGATGTCTAATTAGGCTCAGTATGAACGTATTTCAGAACCTCAACTTTTATTCGTTTGTCCGCTTCACCTGAAATACCCCTTTATAAAAAGGCTAAAAAGTAAATCTACATTTTAATAGAAAGCTATTAAGTCGTTTTAATATATACAAGTTATTTTAAATATATACAAGGTATGTACATATATCTAAAGGTCTCATCTATTCCATCACAGTCTCCCGTTCACACCATTTACAATTCCTTACAGTATCAATTAAGGCGACACTGAGTTATACAAGATAGATAGTCACCGTTTGACGAAGGCAGAGCACAGACTATAAAGTTGATAATAGAGACGTCGACGAACACGCGAACTGTCGATAGTCGATAAAACCCCTTGAATTACATCGACAACCGGACCGTATAACATTCCCACTTACATTTAATTAGTAAACGGTTCTAGATTACAATAATGGATTCATTTAGATTAACCTGAGAAAAGATTAATTAAATTTAACACCTTCGAGTTTGATCACAACCAAATACTTTATACAATTTAGTATCTTATGAGATACTTATAACATCAAAATATAATCACGTGTTTGAAAAACAACAAGAAACTCAATTACGTATTTTATAAAAGCAGAACTATCGGCGAAATGAATAAATATAGCTTTAAAAATTGATAATTCAGATTATGTATTAGTTTCAACAAAGCCTTATCAAAGCAATAGTCCGGTGAAGCTGTTAATAGTCCGGTGATGCTGTTAAGACCTTGCTAGGCCATGAGCGAGGTCAGTTCGAGAAAAAAAAACTTACCAAAACAACTACAGTGCTACCTACAAATAGAATACAGATACAAAACAATCCCCCTCGACAACGGCTCAAGCCTAGGTCCGTTCCCTCGGCGTGAAGCCCTTGAGTATGTTGCTGGCGCGATACAGTGACACAAAATCTTACATCACTGCGACAACATTACACATATCACCTCCACACACGTGCACGCATACACGCCTACACAAGCAAGTGGAAAGGTGTTATTTTTTTCCCTTAACAAACTGAAATAGTTTAGAATATTATTCGATACGAAATTGTATATATAAGAGTTGTTGAGGTATGTATGCTTGGTACACATATATGTTTCAACAACTCATATATGTATGAATAGTTAGCTTAGCTTAGGTTAGCTCAGATAGATCGCTAATTGCATGTATCAGGCAACAGCCAAAGGCGAGGTGTGCCGTGCACCCTTGAGCTAGTTGTCGAAATAAAATCGGCTGAGTGCCTTAAGAGCTCGCCTTAGTAGCCCGGTGAAGCTGTTAAGACCTTGCTGCTTTCAAGTAACTATAAAGATGAGTGTGCATTTGTTTTAGCTTGTGTAATCTCGGGTATATAATCAGTTTCTGTGATTTTTATTGCGATTTCCATTTCTGATATCGATTTCTTACGAAACAATTAAGAGCGGGTTTATATTTATTTTTAATAGGCTGTGTTAATAAGGATTATAATATATGGCGGCGAATAAAACGTAATAACCACCCAAAGGGTATAAAGAAACAGCAAATTATAAAGTAACGAGTCGTATTAATACTACACGTATATTATAGCTTCACTAACAAAGTAAATCTGAGTTACTAGTAAAATGTCGTATAGTTAAATAAAGAAACATCAAGTTACTTCGAATAATGATAATTTACATTACAATTATAAACTGCAATAAGTAACTTGGCAGATTAGCTTAACAACTTAACTTCAAAGCTAGATCAATTTACTACAGGTGACTTGAAGATGAATGAATTTAAAAAAACTTAACTCCTTAACTTAAACGAAGCAATTATTTGCGTTAAACCCTGCAGCAACAAAGTTTAGTCCGAGAGTGGATGATGTCTGACTTAACATGATCATAATGGATTCTCTATCCTATTCAATGGTAGTAATAATAACAAAATAAAGTATGTATAATTTACTAAATCCTATCTAACGCCCATGATTTTATTCTAGCGAAAATTGTCTAGTATTTTACTGGCAACTGTGGGATTTATCTCGATTAATTTTGTTCTCACTAATTAACCTGACTGAAGGACTGAAGGTGGTAGAGCCACGTTGTAGCTATTACTAGTTTCAGCATGAATGAGTCGGCTCGTCCGGGGTAGTACCACCCTCTCACAGAACACCGACATGAAGTAACGACGCTGGCATTGTTGCGTTTCATTCGGTCAGTGAGAGCGCCGGAGGCCCACCTCCTTTCCCCCTTTCCCTTCCCTTTTCCTACCCCTCCCCCATACACAGGTTGGCAACGCACTTGCGACTCCCCTGGTGTTGCTAGTATCTATGGACGGTGGTGATCACTTAACATCAGGTGACCTACCTGTTCGTTTGCCGCCTTTTGACGTAAAAAAAACCTCTAAGGTCCTACAACCGTCTTTATTTACCTGTATTAAATTGTATCTTTACTCTTTAGCGTCTATGAAAAATTATAATGACGTGTAGCTTGGGTACACTGAAAAGTCAGCTAATGACAATAGACTATCTTTCAAGGAATATCTGTATAAGTACTTCCTGATGTTCCTTTTGTTGATTATGTTTATATACCACTACTGAATTCAAAAGGTCATTATGATAATTCAATCAATTGATTTTACAGTTCCACTGGAAACGGTAAGCAACATAAAAATTTTCATTGCATAACTTATTTTAATGTATCACTTAACAAAACAATGTTATAGTATAAAATGTACGATGAGATAAAACTAAGCATTACGAGCTGCTGGTGTACGAGATGTTAATAAATGAAATTCTTAATGGAGACTAATAGATCACTAAAGACGTAATAAAATCCAGTTTTTACAATTGCTATGACATTTACATTAAACTTTACAAATAGGTCGTCGAGAACTTGCGATAATTAGTACGAGACTGTCAAACCATGGGTCCTGGCATAAATTGCAGGAAACAAATTGAAAGAAACCGTGTATCTGAGGTCTTGTTTTTTGCATATTATTTCAGCTTACCAACATAATGATGTGTATGTAATAATTTTTTTGTTGTTAGATGTGTGCTTTACTTGGCCGTAAGTACAAATTAAAAAGTATAGAGATCACTAGAATATCTTTCCACCATGCTAGTCGCCATTTGTTAGTTTTCACTTTTAGATTTATTGTTGTTTAAAGTCTTAATTTTTTTATTTTATTCCCGCTTTTATCCACAACATTGCTTATATACATTCGTAATTATAATATTAATTTCTTAGTGTGAGTTTTAATGTTAGTGTAAGCTATATCCGTGCGTAAATACGTTGTTAGGATTTAGGCTTGTATTTGTGCTGTATGGTAATCAATGGATTATATACATGAATCAAAGGTCTTATAGATTTTTTTGGCTTTTTGATTGAGTCTCAGGTATTAATACCGATACTACAATACATATAATACACTGATCATATATCGCCCTGTAGGTGGTAGAGCCACGCTGAAGTAATACTGGTTTCAGCGTGAATTGGCTTGCCCGGGGTAGTACTACCCTCTCATAGAAAACCGGCGTAAATTAACAGTGCTCGCATTATTGCGCTTCGTTCGGTCAGTGAGAGTGCCGGAGGCCCTCTTCCCTTTCTCACCTCCCCGTTCCCTCTCCCCCTCATCCCTAAACACAGGCTAGCAACGCACTTCAACTTTCCTGATGTTGCAAGTGTCTATGGACGGTGGTGGTCACTTAACATCAGACCCGCCTGTCCGTTTGCCTCCGATATTATATATTTTTTTATTATAAACGAATTATAGTGACTGTGTTTGGTTTGTAGCGAGACATGCAAACCAACGTCACGGTGACAAATGCCGATATATTATAAATATCGTGGCGGTCACCGTTATTCTAGTGTCTTTACTTTGTCATGTTACCATGAAAAGATATTCTAGACTGACCCATTTCGAACGACATGGTCTTAAAGCAAGGCCACGGCCAGTTATACTCAGATTTGTATATATTTATCTGTTAGTTACACATTTACACCATATTTCTTAATCTTGGTGATCAAGGATATTCCATTGAACTCACAATTAAGTATCTGCGAGATTCGAACACAGTTAAAAAACCAAACCGAACGTAGGAAGAAGTTCGCACGGACACATAATTACAGAAAAGTGGATGCCTTAAGTTTAATGTCTGCAAAGATTAACAAAAAAAAACAAAAGAAAATTGGTACACTTTTGCTGAGTTTTTGTTTGGCCGGTAACTTACCGTTGTGGTAGCGAGCGTGGAAATGCATTATCCTTTGGTGAGGCACTCAAAATCGTTCGATGCATCTGCCCCTAGTGAGGCGACCAAAAAACTTTACAATTATCGATATGCAATTTATTGATACGAAAATTAATAAAAACAACTTTACAATTATCGATATGCAATTTATTGATACGAAAAATAATAACTTTAAATTATAATTTTTACAGCTTTTTTGCGAGTCGGATTTGTGTATTTATTTAGATAAGGTACCAGCAGTGCACGTTTTCAATTTATTATATATTTAATTCCGGTACGTGAATCTATTATTAAGGGCGCTGATCACAAAACACAATAATAATTATGATAAAAAGTGTAAGGACAAGTTTACAATATCAATAATATTAACAAATAATATAAATACGAATGTGAGTTTATTTGTTGGGCTTTTATTTCTTAACTGCTCAATGGATCACCATGAAATTTAGCATACACGTTCTCAGGAGTACAGAAAAGGATAAAATACGCAAAATATTGTTTAATTTTATTAGTTTGATCACACTAATTTCTAAAACTATAGAATAGTTTTCAAAAATTATTTCTGCCTCTTATAGCGTAGCTATTGAGAAAATTACCTACAGGTAGGCATCTCGCTATGCCACTTAAGAGTAGCGCAAATATCATATAAGGTATAGTTTAGAAAATACTATAAGCATAAATGTTGTAATATTACGGATTGGGGCCGGGTGTCGAATAGCGAGAATTATCGTGATAAGTCCAACTGTGAATGCCTATGACTTCATACGCTACAGTCGTGCATTATACAAATTTTGTTTAAAATCACTGAACTGCATTGATGGTGTTATACAATTTTATAAGTATCTTCTTATAAACACGAGTACAATTGTTAATTATTCAAAAAAATATCGACAAATAATACAACCCTAGAACCATTCCAGTAACTCATCTTTTTTCAAACGTTAGTTAGCGGTGCGTTTCAAATTTTTTTACCCCTTTTTCGCCTTTACCCATTTTGGACAACGAAATGACCGCAGATGTAACAAAAGCCAGGTGCTTCGTTACAGACGAGATTGAAAGTATACAGCGGTGCCTCTGGCGCTAATGAAAACGCATTTATATGCCTATCAATAGGAGGATTATTATTAATATTTTTATAGTTCGAATCTATGAGAGATCATACGGTCGTGGGTTTTTTAGACATGTATGTGATATAACATCTGCCTTAACTGTTCATACGATGCAGGAGCAGCATTGTTATTTATTTAATATCGTACAGAATTGTAGGTCGGATCTTTTTAATATTTTAATGTACCCGTTATATATAATAAATAGTATGATGTTCTAGTATCAAGTTCAGAAATTAGTAATGTCCGGGAACTTGTAGACATTCAATAACATTATTGAATCACCAAATCTTTTCAAATTAAGATCGTCACAATTGCAGGGTTACAACTCGAAGAGAAATTTTGAAACGATGAGTGATTGTTGGTAGTGTTTTGGTATGAAGTCGATTGTCATAGTTTCGAATACTTATAGTGAGCTGGAACTTTAGATGCAATTATAGCATATCTAATTGTAGGTCTTCCATTAATGTCTGTCTGGTTAGCTACAAAATAAAACCGAGCACTTATTTATATGTTTCGGTAGCGGCACTTTATAGACTGTCCTTCATTACGTTTCGCGCGATACAGTGACATAAAATCTTACATCATTGCGACAACATTACTCATGTCACCTCCACACACGTGCACGCATACACGCTTACACATGCAAGTGGAGGGGTTTTATCTTTTTTCCCTTATCAAACTGAAATAGTTTAGAATATTATCCGATACGAAATATATATAAGAGTTATTGAGTTATGTATGCTTGGTACACATATAT